>APFE030026714.1:0-41530 GCA_000404065.3 Pinus taeda
TGTATTATCACATAGAATGGAGATGGGTGGAGTACATGTGATCTGAATGTCTTGTAAGGTTTGCATCATCCAAAGTAATTATGTGCAGCAAGATGCAGCAGCCACGTATTCTACTTCAGCTGTAGATAATGAAATTGAGCTTTATTTCTTGCTGAACCAAGAGACTAACTTGGAACCCACATAGAATGAACTACCACTAGTGATTCTTCTATCATCAACACTTCCTGCCCAATCTGTATATGTATATGCATGAAGTGTAAGATCTGTATCTCTAGGATACCATAAACCAACTTTCTTTTTTCCTTGAAGATATTTGAAAATCCTTTTGACTGTCTGAAGGTGTGTTTCCTTAGGATTTGCTTGGAATATTCCAACTATTCCCACTACATGCATGATGTCCGATCGGGTACTTGTTAGATAAAGCAGACTGCTAATCATGGATCTATAAGTTGGTTGATGTACTGTTGATTCATCATTTTAGCTAAAACTGTATCCTGTTACCATTGGGGTACTTATTGGTTTAGAGTCTTCCATGCTGTACTTTTTCAGGATCTGTTTGATATATTTGGTTTTTAAGAGGAAAATACCATCTTTATTCTGCTGAACTTGTAGACCAAGAAAGTAGGTGAGCTCACGAAGCAAGGACATTTCAAATTCTTGCTACATTACTGAGGAAAAATTTTGACTCATGGATTCTTCGTTGCTATCAAAAATGTTATCATCAACATACATACCAATTATTAGCAATTTATCAGTGTCCATCTTTGTATATACATTGCTATCTACTGACTCCTTTGAAAAACCTTGTTGATGGAGATATTTGTCAAGGCAGTAATACCAGGCTCTTGGAGCCTGTTTTAGACCATAAAGAGCTTTTCTGAGTTTGCATACAAGTTTTGCATCATTTCCAAGAATGAATCCTTCTATTTGTTCAATATAGAATTCTTCTTCTAAGTCTCCATTAAGAAAGGCAGATTTTACATTCGTTTGGTATACTTTGAATTTCTGAAAACTAGGAACAAGAAACATTCTTATGGATTCAAGTCTAGCAACAGGTGCAAAAGTTTCTTCAAAATCTATACCTTCTTGTTGAGCATATCCTTTGCAAACAAGTCTGGCCTTATTTCTAATAACTTCTCCATTTTCATTCAGCTTGTTTTTGAATATCCATTTAGTTTCTATGATATTCTTATCATGAGGTCTAGGAACTAATTCCCAAGTATTATTCTTTTCAATTCGCTCAAGTTCTTCATTCATGGCCTTGACCCAAGATTCATCTTTGCATGCTTCATTCACATTTTGAGGTTCAACGGAGATATTAATGCTAGATAGCTTGAGGATTTGGCAATAGTTCTTCTTGTCTGCACACCTGCCCCTTTCCCCAAAAATTTGAGTTTTTGGATGATTTTTCTGAACATACCTGGATGAAGTCTTTTTTTCTATCGTTATCTCTTCTTCTGGTACTTCATTGGTTTCTTCTTCAAAATCAGTGTGATTTGATGTGGGAAAATGATCCTCATCTTCTTCATTGTCATGATCTTCGGTTTTTATCTGTTTTGGATTTTTGCATGTTTCATCAACTACAACATCAATACTTTCAATAATTTTCCCAAGTCTTTTGTTATAACATTTGTATCCTTTACTTCGGGAAGAGTAGCCAAGAAGAATGCCTTCATCTGCTCTAGTTTAAAACTTACCAAGTTTTTCATCAGTCCTTTGATGTAACACTTGCTTCCAAAAACTTTGAAGTACTTTACCGTGGGAGTTTCACCATACCAAAGTTCATGTGGAGTTTGAGTGTTGTTTACCCGAACATTTGCTTGGTTGAGAATAGTGATGACGATGAATGCAGCTTCACCCTATAAGGTTGTAGGAGTTCCAAATTCATCTAGCATGGCATGAGCCATTTCTTGAGCAATTCTATTCATCCTTTCTACCACTCCATTTTGCTAAGAAATCCTTGCGGTGGAGAACTGCCTTTTTATTCCATGTTGTTCACAGAAGTCAAAGAATTCATCTGAGTTAAATTCCCCTCCTCGATCAGATCTGAGGCATTTGATTTTGCAATCTGATTCATTTTCAACCAAAGCTTTGAAGGCTTTGAAATTTTCAAATGCTTCTTCTTTATGCTTTAGAAGACCTATCCAACACATTCTGGAAAAATCATCAATGAACAATATAAAGTATTCTTCCCCATGAGGTGACTTTTTCCTTTATGGTCCACATAAATCAATATGAACAAGTTCAAGCAGCTTACTAGTTGATCCTTCCTTTTTGATGAATTGAGATCTGGTTTGCTTACCAAATTGACATGATTTACATATAGTATTTTCAGGAATGTTGATATCTGGAAGATCTCGAATAGCTTGGAATCTGCATGATTTTCTTATTTGAGAAAAGCTTAGATGTCCCAATCTTCTGTGCCATAGCTAGTTTTCATCATTTTTGCTTAGAGAACACTATTGTTGTCCTCCCTTGAGTATGTATAGGTCGTTTGGAGTTATTGCACCTTTAATCACTATTTTTCCTGTATCAAGCTCACGAACAACACATCCATTTGATCGAAACACTACTTCATTTCCTTGATCACACATTTGACTTACACTCAACAGGTTATGTTTTAAGCCATCAACATACATAACATTTCCAGCTTTAAATTTTTCTTTCAAGAAAACAAATCCTTTACCTTTTATGACAGCAGGAGTGTCATTTCCAATTGAGACACTCTTTTACTTTTCTAAGGCATTATATGAGTGTAGTTTTTCTCTGTCACCTGTAATGTGTTTTGAGCATCCACTGTCGATGTGCCACTAGTTTTCTTGTCCTTCTGCATATAAGGCTATACCACATCTTTCTGTTTGTGGTTCTTTCTTTTTCCATATTTTGGGATTTAATAGAGTTTGCTTCTTTTGAAATATTTTTCGAAATTTGCTCCTGCATTCAGATTCTTCATGGCCAAAGTTGTTATAGATTGAGCATTCTATTTCATTCTCAAGAAAAGAAAAGTTATTATAGGAAATTTTCTTGATCCCTATCACATTCTTTTGATTTCATGCTTCTCTAGTCATGATGGTTTTGTAAGCAACACATTGAGTAGCTTTGTGTCCAAAATTATGACATGAGAAACATTGACCATTAAAGAAGTTCCTACAATTATCGAATCTACTAACCTGGTGATTGTAGTTTCTACTGATATTCATCTTTGAAGCAAATTGAGTACGATTTACCTGAGGTTGGTTGTGGCTTCTATTCATGCTTGAAGTAAATTGAGCCTGGTTTGACTGGTGATCTGCTTTATGCCTTTGCTGACGATTGTCAAACTATTCACTGCTCCTTGCTGCATCAAGATAGCTTTTAGTGGAGGCTGACGACTTCTATGATTGAGATGCTTCTTCTGTATATCCAAGAACTGTCTTTATTAGAGGAGAACGCTGCACTTTGATAATTTCATTTAAGGTTTCTGATCCTTTAGCAAATCTAAGATTGAGAGCTTTTGTTTTCTCAAGATCCTTTCTTAGACCCGCAATTTCACATTCTAGTTTTTCATTGTGTTTTTCTCTTTCAGCAAGTTGGTATGTCAAGGTATCTATAATCATATTCTTTTCTTCTAAATAGATTTTAAGTTTAGAGATTTCGTCATAAAGGTCATATTCATCTAAACCATCCAAAAAATCATCATCTTCATAAGCCATTAGAAGTCTATAGTCATTACTATTTTCATCTTCATCACTATTTGATAAGCCATCGCCATCTTCATGAGTATTGTAGCTCTTTTTAGTTACACTTTGTTTTCTATTCCATTTTGTAGATTCCTTCCCTTTATCATATTTATCTTTATGAGGACATTTGGCAACGTAATGACCGATTCTACCACAAGAAAAACATTTGAAAGGCAATTTACCTCTGAATCTTCTGGAACCCTGTTGAAGGTTCTTGACAAAGTTTGCTTCTTATTCTCCTTCTGAAATATGTCCTGATTATTTGAGTTCTTATTTTCCTTTTGCTGAAGCTTTAAATGTGGCTTCTCTCATATTTGATGAACCTTATTTTCTCATCTCAAAGGCAGTTAAGATTCTGTGAAGCTGTGTCATAGTAATAGTCTGTAGATCCTGCTTTTCTTCTATGGCAGATAATTTTGATTCAAATTTAGCAGACAAGGATCTTAAGACTTTTTCAACTAAGGTAACTTCCTTTATCTCTTCACTAAGATTCTTCATGCAATTAACAACCTCATCTATACGCAAGAAGTAACTAGATATACTTTCATCATTATGCATCTTGAGAGTTTCATATTGAATTCTGAGAGCTTGTAGTTTAGCATGTTTTACCTGAGAGTCTCCTTCATAGCTTAGAATGATTTTGTCCCATATTTCTTTGGCTTATTTTAGCTTCTTAACTTTGACAAATATGATTGTGACAAACTTCCTAATAATGTATTGACAACCTTGGCATTGGTTTCATATTGCTTTTTACCTGCCATATCTGTAGGAATTGCTGATGGAAATGTATATCCTCCTTCCACAATTTCCTAGACATTGATTCCAAGAGATTGAAGATAGGTTGTGTTTCTTACCTTCCAATAAACGAAGTTGCTCCCATCAAAGATTTGTGACCTGATGGATCCCCTGCTTTCTTGATTACTCATGATGATGGATCTGTCGTCAAGCAATCAATTTTCTTATGAAGGACCTGCTCTGATACCAATTGTTGGAAATAATACTAAGGGGGGGGTGAATCAATATTATCATATCAATAATTTAATTTTCAAAACTGATTTGTATACGCTACTTCAGCTCAGTGAACTAGAGTATATATGCAACTATATTTAATGAAACCAACATATATGCAGAGATCTTTTGATTTACCCAAATTATCACGTAGTGAACTTTAATCAGTGTATCAACAAATTCATCATACATTGCAGTAAGAGCAGAATAAAGCATCACACATAAGCAACACACATAAACACCAAGATATAAGGTGGAAACCCGATGTGGGTGAAAACCACCTACTGCAATCGTCTCTGTCTTCTTTTAATAATAAGAAAATTATGTTTACAATTTTTGTACTGGCGTAGCCTTATACTAGTACAAACAATTCTACCTGCAGAATCCTACAACCTTCTCTCATTCTTCAACTTCTACTGAAAGGGAGCTACAACCCCCTAGCTCTTGTACTAGCTGGTACGTTTACTAGTACGTAGGTGTGGCCTACATAAGGCTACAACCTTATCCTTTCTTCCAGGGACCACGTTTCATAAATTTTTAGAATGGATCCATCAACAACATCATTCAATCATCATATATATCTGCATTAACCAATCTCCTATTGAACCAACCACAACCAAGTCAATCAATTACTTTGACAACCCATCAATCTGATCTTTCAGAATGCTGTCACAAAAATACAGTAACCAAAACCCAAGCCAGAAAACAGAATACTGAAACAACAAATAACAGTAACTAAAACATAGATTATAAGGTACACACTACTTTCTTGTGCCAAAACTGTGTGTATACGTGCTTTCCTTAAAGCTAATCAACATATACATCTGCAAATATTAATTCATAATTCTGTAGCTATACCAGAATTCAGTTATACCTAGATCATTTCATTTACAGAATATGCATCAGTATTCAAATCTAGAATATTCATGAGCAAAAACACATAATGATAGTTCACTTTACACCTTAAGATTCCGATCCATCATTAGATCTTATCCTCCATCAACTGCTAAGGTTCCTCCTTGGTTCAGATCCAACAATGCATCATAGCCCAATAACCTACATACTAGATCTCATTCTTCATTAGATATTCAATGCTTGAGTACCTTGGCCTAATGATCTTCTCCTCCTTTTATAGATTTAGGCCTTTCTCAATACCATGGACCAAAACCACTTAGGACCAAATACCTAGGGTCAATACCTTGGATCAAATACCATGGACCAAATATTTTGGACCAAAACTTAGTTTTCCAAGGTATACGCGCTTTCCTTTCTATGAAAGTGCATGTGTACATTATACATACCTTTTGTTCTGTTCACCTGCATGTATATGTAGCTTGGTCAATGGTGAACCTGCGTATACCTCTCTTTCTTCATTATGTGAAGATCGATCTGTCATTCTTTGCTATTTTCCTAGTATACTGTGATATTTCATCTTACTGAGTTGCCTTCTGAACTAATTCCTTGAAGCTGCTCTGCATTTCATCACTTTTGAAGCTGCCCTACATTTCATCACATTCTGTCACATCTGATATCTCTTTTGTAGATTCATATAGTTATCATATACAAGTGAGTTGTTCTGCTACAAGTGGGTTTCCATCAAGTACAACACATACATCATAATGCCAACATACACTCGTCTGCGGTTCGATTGGATCTACATAGTCCATGCATAGATCTGCGGCATAGATCTGCGGCATCGATCATACGATGATTCTCTGTGGTATAGATCATACGGTTCGGTTCGGTTGGATCTACATAGTCCATGCATAGATCTGCGGCATAGATCATACGGTGATTCTCTGCGGCATAGATCTGCGGTGATCATTCTATTGATCAGATCTATTCTTTACATTCTCTGCGGTTCTACGGTGATTCTCTGCAGTTCTACATTCAAATATTATCATTATTTGAATGTGTGTGGCTCTGTCGTCTCTTATCAACACCTGCTCTGCTATAGATCTGGTTCTTATCAACGCCTGCTCTGCGGTGGCTCTGCCGTCTCTTATCAACGCCTGCTCTGCGGTAGATCTGGTTTCTTATCAACGCCTACTCTGCGGTGGCTCTGCCTTCTCTACCATACATATAATCTGCGATAGCTCTGCGGTAGATCTGCGGTATCATACATACATATAATCTGCGGTAGCTCTACGGGCACGTAGTTCGCTAAGGATCTGGTGCAGATCTGCGATATGGCTCCGAGCTTTGCAAAAATAATTAGTGGCTCATCGACCTCTGGAGGGCAATCTTCTGCCCATATCGTGAGTGAAGCCCCAGCTCCCACTATCCAAGTGGTCCAGGACTCACTCGATGAAGCTTTGAAGTTCTCTCAAAGTGCCCTAATTTGCCGATTCAATGGTTTTTGGCCGCGACTGATAGCACTCCACAATTGGATCTCAGAGGTATGGAAGCCTATCATTTCTGATGAAATTAATATATACCCCTGTGCTAGAGGTTTCTTTATAGTAGATTTTGAAAATCCTGAAAGCAGACAATGAATTCTAGATTCCGGCCCTTGGTTTTGGGAAAAATCAGGCCTATTCATGAAACCATGGAACCCATCATTCGATCCCTCTACAGCAATGATAACCTCAGCACCAGTTTGGGTGAGATTGCCAAGCCTACCCTTGCATCTCTGGAATCTCTCCTCGCTAAAAGCCATCGGAAATGCAATTGGGAAATTTTACTGCAGGTGCCCAGAAACAGAGGAATATGCCAGAACCACCTATGCACGCATCTATGTGGAAATGGATTTCAGCGCCGGATTCCCAGCTGAAATAAACCTAACAAGTAAAGACTATGTGTGGAACCAGAAGCTTGATTATGAAAGTGTCCTCTTCAGATGTCGATCGTGCTTTGAGATGGGGCATCTAGCCAAAAATTGCCCAAAAGCCTCTGAGAAAAATTTTGCTAGAAAAAACCACCACAGATCTACATGGTGGGAAGGAGCACAAAAAGAACACTACACTGTCATCAAAGAAGAATATTCTAGAGAAAACTCTGAGTCACAAGAAATCAAGGAAGAAAGAAACAACTCTCAAAACAAGCAAGGAGAAAGCCTGCCCCAACAAATCAACAGTTGTGAGGATTTGAATACTGCAGAAAATAAATCTTCATTTAACAGCAAAGCAGATCTTCTAAACCAAACTTCTTCTCCAACTATTTTCAAAAGAACGAACACAATATATCGCGAAGCTAAGACACCAATGTCCCAAGAACCAGAAGAGATGAAGGAGATGCAAGAAAAAGGAAGTTGGAAGACCGTAGAGAAAAGAAAGAAAGCTACAACGCCAATCTCGCCAAGAAAGACGAGGAGCCATACAAGTAAAAATTAAGAAAATTGTAGGTTCGATAGACCAATTTGGTCTCAGTGGACGTTAACCATCATCATCATCATCATCATCACAAATAGTCAAATGTTGAGGGAAACATTTATTTAAGGGGAGAGGCATGTTAAGCCCCAGATTAACCCAAAAAAACCCTTATTAATCCCTATATATTGAGTCATTACATTTCTATTGTTATGTAGGTTAGAATCCCTCATGGTCCCATTTTATTATAATTGTATCATTTTTCTCCTATATATATATATATATATATATATATATCTATATATAAGGAGACCTAGTCTTAGGATCATCAAATATTGTCTTGTTCATTGTATTTATCGTATACAGAGGTTTCCTGCTCGAAATGGATTGTAATAATTGACTTCTTATTATTGTTAAGACACAAGGATCGTAACATTCTTACAATAATAGGGAATGATCATAAGTGAATATTCGAGGACCAAATAACCATTTATTAAGTAATTACATTCATGATATAAGATCGTGGAAATTTTTCTCGCTTCCATATAAAACATTTGAATAGTTTGTCACAATAGATATTTTAAGTTTTTTACAATGTTTTACTTAATATTCAAATTCGATACTGCAATCATCATGCATGAAATGTTGAAGTGAAAGAAGATAAGAAACTAACACAACATCCACATAATGAACACAAGTTGTACCTTAGGAAACCTAAGATGGGAGAAATCTAGCAAGACGGTGAGGCATATGTTTTAATCTTTTCTTCTCAATTATGAATAAATATAAAGAAAGTGTTCCTCACTATGGAGTTGAACATCATGGCTTATGTGTCCACTACAAAATTTTCTAATTTCTCCATTTTGTTTCAATATCTCACACTTGGATTGTCTACTCTATTATTGAATAATCAATGATACAACAAGATCAAAACTTGTTCCATTCCTAGTAGCCTAGTATTTAACATGGCCTAATAGTTATATAGGTTTAGCTTTAGCTTTAGCTTTTCTGCGAGCCTCAACTCTCAACTAGGTTTAGTATTTTGGAACCTCTCAAATATTCTTAAAATTCACTATGTGACTAGACCCACATGTGTGAATAAATAGATTTGAGTACAAGGCATCCACTCAATATCATGATCAAGAGGATAGGTCAACTTGTGAGAGATAATAACTTCCACAAATGAAATTTGCTTGAATTGATCTTTGCACCATTGGAAACCTATTAGTGTATAGAACACATTGATATGGATTAGATTATTATATTATTTTCCATCCATATTGATGCTTTCAAAGTGGAAAAAAGTAGGAATCAACTCATGGGACCATTTTTTACTGCAGTTCCCTATTTTTTTAATTCGGATATAAAAAATTTTGGAAGTGATTTGAGGCATAAAATGGCATTTTTGGTGGATAAAAAATTGCTTCTTAAGTACCACAACCCCAAGCATTATTCTACGCACATATACCTTTCCAACAGTGTGAGAACTTCCTCACTCATAGTATGTATGTGAAAGTTATGTCACCAAGAACTAGACCTTCTTATTTTAACCACCATGAATCAAGATCATACCACATCAATCTCCATTATTCATGGGAAAGCATCTAGCCACGTGATCATGATGAAAAAAACTCTAGAATTGTTGATGAGCCTCATCATTGGGTAATTATATGGGCCTTAATTCACCTCCTAGCTAGTCAAATCAACTCTTCTCACAATTTATTACATGTTTTGATTATATTTTGTTTAATGAGATGAGTTAAAGAGAGATATTATGCCTAGTGTACTAATATGCATTGAATGCAGGTGTGGAAGAGAAAATAAAGGAATTTTGGCAAGACTAAGGTTTGAAACTAGAATGGGACAAGGGAGAGAGATTGTAGGAGGTAAATCCTCCTCATTTACTCCTCCCCCATTCAGATATTCCTCCATTAATCACACCAGCTCGGAGTGCAATCAGCCAAGTCATGAAGATCAAAAGGCAGTTGAGCAAGTGATAGACAAAGAGTTAGTTCATCTCGAGTTTGGAAGCCGAGCCTCCCTAGATTTAAGGAAGTAGTTGGGGACTTTAGTTGTATAAGTAGATAGGCCTAGATCCTCATTAGGATTCAAATTTTTGTTGTAAAAACACTATTTATTTTCGAGCTCCAGACTTGTGGAAGAAATTGATGTAATTTTCTATCTTGATAATGAAAATGAGATTTTTCTTGATCTAGCACTAAGTTAATTCAAAGGGCTGAAGCTCTTGGGTTAGGGCCCAACCCTAGAAGTAAAGGCTCCTCTTCTTGTATCTGTATGCTTGGCTTAGTTTCATAGATTCATGGTTAAATTGCCTTTATAAGTATTTCATTGCAAGTAATGTAGATTTGATCAGTTGTTTATTAGTTTGCTTCCATTTGTGCATTACTTTAGTAGTAGGTTAGAAGGGATAAAAGGATCACCACAAAGATATCAGTAGATGTCTTGGCCTCACCTCTTCCCTTAGGGATCATGATTTGAGGAAAAGACCCTTATGCAGCCCCAAAATGACAGATTTCCATTTTCTAATAAGATTTAGAGATTACTATACTTGAACCAGCATTTGATCAGTTTTGCAAGTGTAGGATTTAATCACCATCTCTTCCATATTTAGTCTTACAGTAGATCTCATCTAGGATTCCATTTTGTTTAGCAAATTTCCTCATGCATGACGCAGATAACTAGTTCATTAAATTCTACTTTTCTAACTTGTTAGAATTCTTCTTGTTTACATGACTTTTTGGCAATTATAAATGTTTGATGCAGAGCAGGTGCTTCAGAAATATAAAGAGATCTCATAGTAGGCAACCACCTTCCAACTACAACCATCCATAATCATTCCTTTCTTTCACCAAGACCTTCACCAATCTCATCATTTTACATAGAAATTCCTCCAAGCATGTTGAGTGAATCCAAGGATCTCCTAACCTTGGTTTTGAGTTTTGAGTGATCCTAGGAATTTTAACACTCCATTCCACCCATCCACCACCTTCCCTAAGCCTTCCATCACCTCCAACCAACCATCATTTTTCTCTCGGTTGTATCTTGTAGAAATACAGGGAATCCTGTAGGTTTCTGGTACATCCTGTAGGTTTTCCTATAATGACCTGTTTTGAGGCTGAATTGAGGGAAACCTTCAAAGAAGCCACACGAGGTCACCCAAGGGTCTCCCGAACCTTCCAACCATCTCCTAAACCTCCCAACCATCCACCATCATCACTAAGCCACCTGCCACATCCCCAAAATATATTAAGGTTTACACTTGATTTTACATGAAAAGAATAAAAAGAACAAAAGAGATTTATTTCAGCTCTTTACATGCACAGTGGTGATGTTTGATGTCTTGAACTTCCATTCTTTAGACCATAGCATTTCATACATGTTAGCTTGGCATTCTTGTAAAGCATAGTTTCTCAGCAATTAGTTAGAGAATGGTGTGTTTTTACATAGGATTTCAGTCATTTCCTTATTTATAGTAGACAATATTTCTCCTAGAGTAGATTTCTCTTTCTTTCATCAACAATCAAGCTACTTTTGAATCCACAGAAGTCTGGCTTGAAAACCATAGTGGTCTCTTGCCAATTGAACAGTGACAAAATGCAGAACCATCACTTTTACTTGTGTATACAACACTGTCACCTTCAAGTTTGTACGAACCTTGGGTTGATAAAGTAAAGTTGGTAGCTCGAGGTGTTGCAAGATTCTTACTGTAATACTGGTGCTCATCACTTTTTGGCGCCATTGCCATAAGAGGTGTCTGAGTAATATGTGATTACTGCTTTCTTTCTTCTATTTCTTGTTTCTAATATTATGCTCTTAGTTTCATTTCTGCAAAAGTAATTTAGTTTTCTTCCTTTTTCATTATGCATTCTTTGCTTTCCTTTCCATTAATCAAATAGATTTCAATCAAGAAATTAGTTTTTGATTGAGTCAGTAGTTTTCATTCAGTCTGCAATTCCAGTTCTTGAATTACTTTCAAATTTTGAAAAAACAAAAAACAATACAAAAAAAATTCCTTTTCATGCCTCGTAGGAATAGGGATAACTTAGGGAAACTTTTTTCCAAATACCCCCACTGCTTCAAACAGACAACCTTCCCTCTTCTTCGGTGGCTGTGAACTAGAGGAACCCTTAGGTGAGGAACCAGACATATTCAGAGAACCTACTGGGGAAGAAGAAGAAGGAGAACCCATTCCTACTAAACGTATGGCTAAAAACAGAAATGACAGAGGAAATAGAGAAAGATTTGAGGGTGCCTTCCCCATCAGGGAAACTAATGGGGATACGAAGATGAAAAATATTAGCCCTTATGCCCTTCCTCATTTCCATGGCCTGACCACAGAAGACCCAGACACTTTCTTATTTGAGATTTTTGTCATATTCTGAACCTATGACTATACAAATGATGAGAAAAAGTTGAAACTATTTCCATCCTCTCTCAAGGATGCGCCTTTGCATTGGTTTATGGGTTTACCTAGAGATAGCATCACAACTTGGGCTTAGATGCAACAAGCCTTCAACAACAAGTATCAGGACTACTGTACGTCTAAAGACATTAAAGAGAAAAAGTTTAGGATGACTTTAGGCAATGATTAATCCCTAGAGGATTATGAAGAAATATTCCAGCTTAGCTACAAAAGGGTCAGGTGAAAACTTGACCTTGAGTCACTAAAGCTAATCTTGCTTAGAGGGGTAAGCAAAGATCTTCTAGATACCCTACACTTATTAGCAGGAGGGGATATCTACCAGTTACCCTATCAAGATATCAAGATTGTCTTTAGAAACCATTTCAGGGTAGCTAGGAAAAAGGGTAGGAGTCGTCAACCTATGGTCAATCCATCCTCTTCCAATTCATCCATCAAGGGTGAAACTAGAAATATGTTGGAGGATTTCAAAAGTGAGATGCTGTAAACCCTTTCCCTACAGATGGAAACTATGCACATTAAGAGAAATTAGGAGGAAGTAGAGAGAGCCTTGGCCATTTTATGTCCTAGATGCATCAGGAGGCACCCTGGGAATGAATGTCCATTGAATTCTATTGAAATTTTATCATTTTGTGAAGAAAACCACTCCACAGACAAGTTCCCCTCTTTACCTCGACTGAAATCTACATATCAAGGAGCTGAAGGGGTCATTGAGCAGCTCTGCTACATAAAACAAAGGAGGCCTCATGGGCCTAGGCCATACCATTAGGGCATGGAAGGGTCATCCCATGCATATTAAAACCCAAACTCGACCACATACATACCTTCTTGGGGACCCCCTACTCATCCTTCTTGGTCTACACCTCCTCCTTTGTCCTTTGCACCTCATTATGATCCCCAACTAGTTATTTCAACCATATTCTTCGCCGCAACCTTAGTGGAATGCAATGCCCTAGGGGTGGAGGCCCTAATATAACAATGTTCCAGCTTTATTTCCTTCACCACCTACCCAACCATAAATTTTACACTCTAGTCCGCCTAAACAACCCCAGATGCCTACCTAGCCAAATCCAAACCCAAGCAATAGACAATCACAACAAGCATACAGTGGAGAGACATCATATCCAACTTATGCTATGGAGATTCTGGAAATCAACCTGAGATCTAGGAGAGTACTCCTAGACATCCAACCTCTACCCCCACCTAGGGAAGTTGAGGAAGAAAGAGAGGAAAGCATGCTTAAAGTAAATCCACCACCCTTTCCTGAGAGATTAACCCAACCACTTTAGCTTACCCCAGAAGAGACTGAACTTCTGGGAGAATTGAAAAACCTATGTGTCAAAATTCCACTTCTCCAAGCTATTAAAGATGTAACTATTTACAACAAGTTGATTAAGGATAAGATTTTCAAGCATTTGGGGAGGCGAAGAAGACATGCCCCTACCATTAATCTCATTGGACAACTATCTAACTTAATGTTGGGGCAGGCAATCTGCCCAAAGTATTTGGACCCTGGAAACCATGTAGTAGATGTGAACATCAATGGCACCATTGTCCCACACACTTTGATCGATCTTGGGGCTGCCATTAATGTGATGACGAATGACACCATGCTCAAGCTTAACCTCCAAGGTTCATTGAGAAAGACTATAATAGTTCTGCAACTTGCAGACCACTCCATAGTGACCCCTGAGGGGATTGTGGAGGATGTGATGGTCTCCATTGATTCTTGGGAATACCCTGCATATTTCCTAGTTCTCCAGCCTAAGGCTAAGCTTACTGGTTATCCTCTCATCCTTGGGAGGCCTTGGTTAGCAACTGTCGTTGCTTACATTAGCTACAGAGTTGAAAATATGACCATCAAGAATGGGAATATTTCCAAGTGGTTAGTCATATACCCTCCTGCTCAGCCATCTCTAGAACATGACTTACCTTTGTGGCTAGAAGAGGAGGAGGAAGATGAAGTTTATTCCACCCAAATCTATACTTTAGAAACAACCATGGGAGGGGGTCAATAGGATGAAGATGATTTGATCGAACATACTCCAAAGTCCAACTCCCAGTACATTGTCCTTAGAAGAAGTACTAAAGGAAACCCAAAACAACCTTCAAATTGATCTATGCTTAGCCGATTCCAACCCTATCCATGTCAAAACCATAGAATTTGGCCCTCGGAGAACTTTGAAAATCAATCCATCTCTTTCTGTTCTCCAAGAAGAAAAGGTGTGCGACATGCAAAAGGAACATCTGGATGCCTTTGCTTGGAGTTACCAAGAAATGAAGGGAGTGCACCCCTCAGTGTGCACTCACCATATTTATATCAAGGAAGGTTGCAAGCCAGTGTGGCAACCCCAAAGGAGGATGAATCCAGCTCTTAAACGTATAGTCAAAGAAGAACTGCCAAAACTGCTAGATGCAGGATTCATTTACCCTATCTTAGATAGTGAGTGGGTCTCTCCTTTGGTGTTGGTTCCAAAGAAAAATGGTAAGTGGAGGATTTGTGTCGATTATAGGGAATTAAACAAAGCCGCAAAGAAGGACTATTTCCCTCTACCTTTCATCGACCAAGTACTAGATGGCCTAGCAGGGAAATTTTTTCTCTTTCCTAGATGGATTCAGCAGGTAGAATCAAATCCAGATCAGCCTAAAAGACCAGGATAAAACCACCTTCACTTGTCCTTAGGGTACTTTCACCTATAGGGTCCTTCCTTTTTGCCTATGCGATGCTCCTGCCATTTTTCAGAGAGCATTCTTGAGTATCTTTGTCGAGTTAGTCCATGATGCAGTAGCAATATATATGGATGATTTCACACCTTATGGAGGTGATTTTGAGGAGGCTCTGTCCAACTTAGGTAAGGTTCTGCACAAATGTGTTGAAATGAACCTATCTCTCAGTCATGAGAAATGTGAATTCTCGATGACTGTAGGGACCATGCTAGGTCATTCAATATCTCATCAAGGACTGCAGGTGGACCCAAACAAAATAGTTGTCATCTAAAGGGTCCCACCTCCACAAAAGCAGAGAGATGTCAAAAGTTTCCTAGGGTTAGCAGGATACTAACAAAGGTTTAGCAAGTGGGGCATGGAATTCATTGAACCCATTGACCCTCCTTCCAAGCAAAATAAGTATATCATTGTGTGCGCTGACTATCAGACTAAGTGGGTTGAAACCAAGACAATTAAGGCAACAACAAAGGAGAAGGTGGCTGAGTTCTTAAGGGATAATGTATTTTGCAAATTTGGGTACCCTAGAGAAATGGTCACTGATCAAGGCAACCAATTTACCTCCAACATGATTGAAGACTTGCTCAGGCAGCACAAGGTCAAGCATAGGACATCCACTCCCTATCAACCACAAGATAATGGGAAAGTGGAGGTAACCAAAGAGCGTTGGAGGACATATTGACCAAAGTGGTTAGAAGCAGTAGGAAATATTAGGCAGATAGACTAGTTGAGGCCACCTTTGCCTATAATACCACCTAGAAGACCACCACTGGATTCACACCCTATGAGTTGGTCTAGGGAAAAAGGCCCTACTATCCATTGAATTTGAGTATAACACATTGAGGATGGCAGCCCAACTAGATCTAGATCTCAGTAGTGCACAGGAAGAGAGGTTGCTCCAATTGAATGGTTTAGATGAGTTCAGAATGCAAGCCCCCCTACACATAGAGGTGACTCAACTTCAAAGGAATATCTAGCATGATAAGAACATCAAGGATAAGAAATTTCAAGAAGGTGATTGGGATTTTTTATATGATTCCAAATATAAATACTTTAAGGGAAAGTTAAGGACAAGACGGTTAGGGCCTTATGTTATAGAGAGATGTCATGATAATGGTTCAGTGTAGATCAGAACCATAGATGCAGAGGCCATTCCTTTACTTGTTAATGGGCATAGATTGAAATTTTATAATAGGCCATTGTCAAAGCAAGAGTTCATTGATGGAATCAATAAAACAGTGATGGCGGTGGAGCAATTTTCAGCTCCTGCCTCATCAAGTCATTGAAAAAAGAAAAAAAGAAAAATAAGGACTCAGGTGAAAACCTCCATGAGGCCCCTGAGTCCCACTATTGGGTTGAAAACCTCTTGGGGCGGCCCAATGGTGTCAAAAAAAAAAAAAAAAAAAAAAAAAGAGAGAAATAAAAGTATCTCTGGGTGAAAACCTCTCTTGAGGCACCCAAGACAAGCAACTAGAATGAAAACCTCTTGGAGGCAGGCTAATTGTTTTCAAAAAAATAAAAAATAAATAAAAATAAAAAAAGAGAAATGAATAATCATGAAATTTTTTTTGCAGGTTAGTAGGAGGACGATCAGAGAGCAAAGGAGAATCAAAAGGGACCTATTCCACTCATAGTTGGTCCTCCCACACGTGGCAACAGTCAAGTCAAAAAAAGAGAGGAGGACGAAAATAGTTAAGGCTACGGATGCCCGAAGTGGGAGTTGATTACAAGGAGAGGGGAATTATGAGGTGGTAGTGGGGACAACTAGTCCAAAAATGGAAAAACGTTGTACCTTGGCTACCAGCACACCACCTCACTCAACTCGTCCATAAGAGGAAATAATTGTTGATCCCATGCACCCATGAACTCATCTCCTCAAGGCTCATTCTATAAAAATCGCTCTCGCACCCAAGCAACCTACAGAAGAGAAATATTCCATATTTCGCTTACGCAGGACTTCCTACAGGATCACATAGGACTTCCTACAGGATTGTACAGGAATCCTACAGGATACAGTTAGACAGTCTATAGGATTGGCCGACACAAACACAGGGTTTGGCTACAACAAACACCATGAGGAGGTAGGCTTTGCATTTCCTTCCATTTTTCAAAGTGAATAGAACTAAAAAATATCCTAGCTTGAGGGAATTTGATAGTTGTGTAAAGGAATCGTCTCTCTCAAGCATTTCAGTCACATTTCCTCTTGCATTAAAATTTGTATCAACCATCACTGCTCCTCAAAATTCACTAGACAAAATGATAGGGGGGTTTAATACAAGGGAGCCCATTAACACTGTGAGGATTCACCAACACCCTTTTGTGTTAGAAATCTTCATGAGGCATAATTGGATGGGCTATTTTGAGAAATTGAGGGTGTATGATGATGAAGTGGCCCAAGATTTTGTTGTCTCCCTCATTCCACTAACCAGAACCCATGCCACTGTTGTGGTGAGAGGCCTCTCCATAGAGCTAACCCTTTAAATCATAAGAAGAATTACCACACTTCCCCTAAGAGTGCCTTGGAGAAAGGAAGACAAGGGAGATAGCCAAACTACCAAGAAGAAATTCTTTGTAGAGGGAGAGGAGCCCATTAAGGACAAGAATGGAGTAAGGAGAATAAGCCTACCATACCCCTGGAATGAGGTAAGCTACCATCTTATAAAATACATATGATGTGAAGGTAGGTATAGTGTGTTTTATGGTTATCACTTTAGGCTCCTTGAAGAATTGATATTTGGAGCACAAACACCTCCTCACTACTAGCTCAGCATACCATACTTCCTTCTCCAATCACTGATAGATACAAGCATAAAGGTGCAGGAGGGGAACCCCCAACAG
This sequence comes from Pinus taeda, assembly GCA_000404065.3. NCBI lineage: Eukaryota > Viridiplantae > Streptophyta > Pinopsida > Pinales > Pinaceae > Pinus > Pinus taeda. The sequence goes on from APFE030026714.1 coordinate 18,039, forward strand.
TTAGCCCACCATGGGTTAATTAGAATTAGAATAGAAGATTCCCTCCAAAACCTCAAAATTCCTATCCAATAGGATATTTTCATAGAAATTCAAACAATTGAGGATATCAAAGCCCTCACATATGATATTAGCCCTACTGTCAGTGAAAAGGATGAAGAAGAGACTGAAACAGATGGAGAAGAAGTAGAGAAGGATGAAGAGGAGGTAGATGAGGATGAAGAGGAAGAGACAGAGAAAGAAGGTGATGAAGAAATAGAAGAAGATGTCAAGGAGGACACTGATAAAAAAGATGAGGATCTAAAGGGAGAAGAAGAGGGGAAATGCATATGTAAAAAGGGTAATGAAAAATAGCGGACAAAAGACAAGGAGGAGTCACCTAGAGTGTCTCTAGAACCCACTGAGAGAGAGGCAACAACTGCCCTCATTACCCTTAGCACCCCTATCAAACAAAAAGGAAAAATATAGAGGCAAACCCCCTTACACTTCAAAACAAGTAAAAGTACGAGGAAAAGGTAGGGAAAACCCCAAACTCCAACCAGGGTTCCCATTGTTATTGAGGACTCACCTAAATAGTAGGAGAAGATGGCTCCTCTTATAAAAACTCAAGGAGAACGATCCTCAGCACAAACCTCCCCTAAGTCTCCTATCACCTATGTGAGAAGGCCTGTAACCAGGTCTACCTCATCCAAAGGAAAAGACATCCTACAAGATACACAACAAGACCTACATGAAGCAGAGGTAGTCCTACACGAAACTCTGCTAAACGTACAAGAAACTTAGAAATTGGATGAGGAAAGAAGTAAGCATCCAGAAACAAAGAGAGAGGACCCAAAGCTAAGGGAACCTGGTCCTCAACCTAACCTTGACTCCTACTACAAATTTATTGAGGGGGGCAGGGTCATTCCACAAAAATTTTCCATTCCATTATTCTTCAAGCTTGAGAAAGAAAGAGCCATAACTCATACATGGGTGCATATTTCCAAGTCCAAGGGAGTGGGGGACATTGGTCACATGGAGGAGAAGCTCAAAGAGATGGGAAGGGAACTAATTAGATTGAGGGATAGAGAAGCCATAATGAAAAATCAGTTCGAGGCAGAAAATGCATGGTTGAAAGGAAAACTATAAGAAAGAGAGAATCAATTGGCATCCATGGCAAGTCTATCTTTGGAAGCAATATAGTGCAAGATGCTACCTAAGTCCTATCACTATACCTTAAGGAACAGTGGCTGTAGTTCCAAATCAATACCCTAGCATAGAGAGGCACCATGCCATTCCAAGATTATAGACAATCCATTGATCTCTGTGATCAAAGTACATTAGAGGATAGGGCTAAGATGTTTGAGTTCTACTTGAATAATATGGCTTTGACATATATGAATGTATGGGACTCTAATTCAAAGCTAGGGGATTTATATTTGATGGATTTGGCATCATGGATGAACCATGAGGAAGAAAGGGCTACAGAAATGAAGAGGATATTAGCAAGGGAACAAATAGAGCCTCTTATGATCAGAGTTGAGTAGTCCAATCCAATGCCTATCATTAGCACATATAATTTAATTGCAAATGATCCTCAACTTGCACCCAGGTATCTTGCTACCCAAGAGAAAGAAATTACACATTTTGAGTACATGTTCAGATTGTTAGGGGATGACAGCATGCAGTCTTTCCTAAGGAGATGGAATAATTTGCCTTACAGCTTGAATATCAAAAAATATCACTCTCCTCAAAGGATGAGAGAAGCACTGAACAAGACACCCATGTACAAGCAATCCTTTTGAAGGCTCAAAGTCGATTGGATTAGCTTGAGACTCAGTCCACCACTGCTCTTGGGGATTTTAGAAGGAAGGAGGGAAGAAGAAGAAAGAAAGCAATGGGAGGAGGTAGAAAAGAATGCAATATTCTATGCACAAGAAGAGGAAACCACAATAGAAGCATGGGATGTCAGGGAGGTCACTAGAGCTATGAAAGAAATTTATATTAATTAAGTTTCTCAGAGGATGAGAAACAGTTTCATAGGGGGTGATGGTGAGCCTCATCATTGGGTAATTATATGGGCCTTAATTCACCACCTAGCTACTCAAATCAACTGTTCTCACAATTTATTACATGTTTTGATTATATTTTGTTTAATTAGATGAGTTAAAGTGCGATATTATGCCTAGTGGAGTAATATGCATTGAACGCAGGTTTGGAAGAGAAAATCAAGGAATTTTGGCAAGAATAAGGTTTGAAACTTGAATGGTACAAGGGAGAGAGATTGTAGGAGGTAAATCCTCCTCATTTACTCCTCCCCCATTCAAATATTCCTCCATTAATCACACCAACTCAGAGTGCAATCAGCCAAGTCATGATTATCAAAAGGCAGCGAGAAAGTGATAAACAAAGATTTAGTTCATCTCAAGTTTAGGAGTCGAGCCTCCCTAGATTTAAAGAAGTCATTGGGGAATTCAGTTGTATAAGTAGAGAGGCCTAGAGCCTCACTAGGATTCGAATTTTAGTTGTAAAAACGCTAGATATTTTCGAGCTCCATACTTGTGGAAGATATTGATGTAATTTTCAGTTTTGATAATGAAAATGAGCTTTTTCTTGATCCAGAACTTGGTTAACTCAGAGGGTTGAAGCTCCTGGGTTAGGGACCAACCCTAGCAACAAAGGCTCCTCTTCTTATATCTGTATGCTTAGCTTAGTTTCATATGTTCAACGTTAAATTTCCTTTAGAAGTATTTCGTTGCAAGTAATGTAGATTTGATTAGTTGTTTATTAGTTTTCGTCCATTTGTGCTTTACTTCAATAGTAGGTTGGAAGGGATAAAAGGAGCACCACAAAGCTGTTAGTAGGTGTCTTGGCCTCACCTCTTCTCTCAAGGATCATGATTTGAGGAAAAGACCCTTATGCAGCCCCAAAAAGACATATTTCCATTTTCTCATAAGATTTAGAGTTTATTGTACTTGAACTAGCATTTTATTAGTTTTTCAAGTGTAGGATTTAATCACCATCTCTTCCATCTTCAGTCTTACAGTAGACCTCATCCATGATTCCATTTTATTTAACAATTTTCTTCATGCATGAAGTAGATAGCTAGTTCATTAAATTATGCTTTTCTAGCTTGTTAGGATTCTTCTTGTTTACATTACTTTTTGGAAATTATAAATGTTTGATGTAGAGAAAGTGCTTTAGAAATATAAAGAGATCTCATAGCAGGAAACAACCTTCCAACTTCATCCATCCATAATCATTCCTTTCTTTCACCAAGACCTTCACTAATCTCATCATTATACATAGAAATTCCTCCAAGCATGTTGAGTGAATCCAACCATCTCCTAACCTTGGTTTTGAGTTTTGAGTGATCCTAGGCATTTTATCACTCCATTCCACCCATCCACCACCTTCCCTAAGCCTTCCATCACCTCCAGTAACCATTGTTTTTCTCCCAATTGTATCTTGTAGAAATACAGGGAATCCTGTACGTTTCTAGTACATCCTTTAGGTTTTCCTATAACAGCCTGTTTTGAGGCCGAATTGAGGGAAAACCTCTAGGAAGCCACACCAAGTCACCCAAGTGTCTCTTGAACCTTCCAACCATCTCCTAAACCTCCCAACCATCCACCATCATCACTAAGCAACCTGCCACATCACCAAAATATATTAGGGTTTACACTTGATTTTCCATAAAAAGAATAAAAAGAACAAAACAGATTTATTTCAGTCCTTTACATGCACAGTGGTGATGTTTGATGTCTTGAACTTCCATTATTTAGATAGTAGCATTTCATACATGTTAGCTTGGAATTCTTGTAAAGCATAGTTTCTCAGCAGTTAGTTAGAGAATGGTGTGTTTTTAGCATAGGATTTCAATCATTTCCTTATTTATAGTAGACAAGATTTCTCCTAGAATATATTTCTCTTTCTTTCATCAACAATCAAGCTTCTTCTGAATCCATAAAAGTCTGGCTTGAAAACCCTAGTGGTCTCTCGCCAACTGAACAGTGACAAAAGGCAAAACCATCACTTTTACTTGTGTATACAGTACTGTCACCTCCAACTTTGTACGAACCCCGGGTTGATAAAGTAAAGCTGGTAGCTCCAAGAGTTGTAGCATTCTTGCTGCAATACTGGTGCTCATCACTAGTTGATACTGTAACTTTAGTTAAGAGTTGAAGGGGTCATACATAACCACTTGTAGGCTATTGAGTCATGTTATAACCAATCCATTGGGAGAAAAAAGGGTTCCATTCTATTTGAGTTCATTTTGTTCCATATATGAGTAGAGTAGTCGAGAGTGGATAGGGAGAGATAAAATAAAGAGGGTTTGTGCATTGTAGCATCTCATGGGCCACAAATATCACTTCTTTGTACTTGCATCCATTTCGATTGAGAGAAAGAGAGAGAAGAGAAGCATGACCTTCCCTTTGGGTTTTCTCCTGAAAGGGCTTCCAAAGTCACACCTTGTGTTATTATGGTTGTGAATGATTTTATTTATTTCTATTCTCTCTTTTATGTATTTTCTATAATACATGCATAAAAACAAGAACTTAATAAATGTATGTCTAAGGAAAATAACCAGCGTAGTATATATTTCATATTTTCAATATAAATTTCCTAGATATGTTGTGACAAACTTTCCAGTAGAATATCCATGACAATTTACAAATCATATATGTATTAGAGTAGGTTTATTTAGGTATATTGTGGGGATTTATAGGAGATCCATATTGGCTAATCCAAAATTCATAAAACCCCATCCATGGTTGATGAATCTATTTAAAAACTTCAAGATCTTGTAGAGGACAGGTTTGCATGGTTGGAAGCACAAATTGCATATATAAACCAATATAATGTGAGATTCCCCATGATGAACTTGACTAATAAGTTGGGGTTATTCAGGTAATATGGAGGTTCTAACATGGAGGCTGAATCAAAAGGGACATCAACAGATCAGAAGAACCACATATAGAACCTAAGAAAGAACCCAAAATGGAAAAAACTAGTTTTAGTGTTGTGAACCATTCATGGTCCCTATTCAAAATGGAGGTGAAGGTCGACATCAATCCATATCAAGGTGATATTAACAATTTAAATTTAAATCACATGTTTTAATAAATAGAAGTATATTTTAGTGTTCATAATATAGAGGAAGAATAGAAAATTTTGTTTTCTTGGTTGAAATTAGAGGGTTTTGCCTTCACCTAGTGGGAAAGTCACAGGGATTCCTTGAGGTTGGAGGGAGATCCTCTAGTCACTAAGTGGGAGAATTTAAAAACTCTTAGATTCGCATAGTTTAACCCTATTGGGTATGTAGAGGATGAGTGGATCTAGTGGCATTACTTCAAGTAGAGATAGGGGAAAGGTGTACAAGAGTATGCCACATAAGTTAGAAAGATGATCATAAAGTTGGATATCTCACCAAAGAACTTATACATACTCCTCAAGTATTTGCGGGATATACACTAGGGAAAAATTTAGGGGTGAAATTTCACTAATTAGATAATTTTTGGACATTTTTTGAAAACAATATTCGCTCATTTGGTTAAAAATCCACTAATTTTTTACATATATATGATTAAATGGATAATATTCATCAAAATTTTATCATTTTTAATACATGTTTTTTATTGAATAACATTCTATATGTATGACTTTGTAGGTTTTAACCCCATACAAAAAATACCTACATATGAATTCTAAAAACATAAAATAAACAATGGAAAGAGCATAACAAATAAAACAAATATACACAGACATTTTCCCCTGGATCCCAAAACCGAGACTACCAGATTGATTTTTCATTATGTCGTAAGGCATTCCCCTCTGAAATCAACTCCCCCAACCACCTTTCTGTCATCACTTTGCACCCTTAGATCCTTTATTAGACGATTGGATTATCGTCAATCATTGATTTGAATTGATTGGGACTCGCTCGACCAGTTCTTGCTTTGCCTTCATGTAACTGCATCACCTAGAAACACTCTGATAACAACACAATTTCGAACTCTAGATTAGTGCAAGCCCTTTCTAGCAGTCGGTCACAGCAACACAACCAGACTAGATCGTAGAGAAGCAAGATCATCCAAGGTTTATTGGTGGGTGACCCCTTCCATACAACATCTGGTTTAAATACTCCCCTCACTCCTCTTTTGGACACCATTCTATTTAATTTCTAAACACGGGTTTTATTCACCTGGCCGAATTCACGTTGTAATGAGGCTATCCTGCTCCTCTCATAGACATTTTAAACAAGGGTTTCATTCAGTCCAGCGAATTCACGATGTAACGAGACCAGCCCACAAGGAGGTAAGGGTTTCCTTTAATTTTATTATTGTGAATGTGGTGTCTGGATTCAATATTGATCCATACCATGGGGATTCTACAAGTGAACAAATTACTAACTTTTTTTTAGAGGTGCCAATTTTGAAAGAAGTACAAAAATCTGGTTAGTGGTTTTGATATACTTAATTTGAGGATATGTCGGTATTATGATCATTTTTACCTATTTTGGTTTGGGAAAGCTGGGAAAATCTAATGTGCCTTTGTTTGTTTTTGTGGGTAGGTTAAAACTATGCCCTTAGCTATTGAAGAAAGTGTCGATGGGATTGAAGACAAAAGGCTTGGATGTATAGACATTTTATTTCATTTGTAAATGAGGGTTTCATTCAGCTAGGTGAATTCACAGTGTAACAAGACCAGCCTGCAAGGAGGTAATGGTTTCATTTAATTTTATTATTGTGAATGTGGTGTATCAATTGCATATTGATATTCTAAACAAGGGTTTTATTCAGCTGGCTGAATTCACGGTGTAATGGGGTTAGCCTGATCCTCTCATAGACATTCTAAACAAGGGTTTCATTCAGTCGGGCGAATTCATGACATAACGAGACCAACCCACAAGGATGTAAGGGTTTCATTAAATTTTATTATTCTAAATGTGGTGTCTAGATTCCATATTGATCCATACCATGGGGATTCTATAAGTGAACAAATTGCTGACTTTTTTCTAGAGGTGCCAAACTTGAAAGAAGTACTGAAATCTGGTTAGTGGTGTTGATATACCATATTTGCTCGTTCACTTTTATCTAGGGTTTTTCTGACTAGAGGATCTGTAATTGGATGATCTGTGATTGGATCTGCCAGGTATGGAATGTGTTCTTCTTATTATGGATCAAAAAGGGAACTAAATATGACTTCGCTTGAACTTAAACTACCTGTGCTTCATTTTATACAACTTGGACTCCCTCATCCTCTTCGTCTACACCTTCAATGCCCATCAATTTCACTCACCATGACATGGAAATGACCTAGGTCAGTCTCTCCATGTCACCTTTAGCCATCCCTAGCCACACCCAATCTACTCAGACAGTAAAACCTAATGAGTAGACTTGTGACTGACTAGCCATGATTACTAATCTAATTTGTTTACGAATACCTAGTGCTTAGAAATAAATAGAAGCCACCTAATGTCCAATTGCAATGGGTGTTGCAGTTCCCCTTCAATTCAAATGAGAGTTTTCTCTTCTAAGTTTTCTAGAGAAGAGGAACAACACAATACAACGAAGGAGTCCTTTATGCTAGACATGATTGAAAGTAATATAATTACATGTCATCATTTTGCAAACTTGTCTAGCTTCTGGGAAATGGTAACCTGCAAATTTTGTATTGTTAGGCTTACAAATGTTGTGTGATGAACATGTCTCACACTAATGAATTTTTTTATACGCATTATTTGAGAGGTTGTGACATGTTAAGATCATGAAGAGGAACAATTTTGGTCCCTCTTTAGTCCAGTTTACAAATATAATTGAAAATGAACTTCTTGGACTCCCTCATCCTCTTCGTCTACACCTTCAACGCCCATCAATTTCACTCACCATGACATGGAAATGACCCAGGTCAGTCTCTCCACATCACCTTTAGTAATCCCTAGCCACACCCATTCTACTCAGATAGTAAAACCTGGTAACTAGACTTGTGATTGACTAGCCATGATTACTAATCTAATTTGTTTACGAATACCTAGTGCTTAAAAATAAATAGAAGCCACGAAATGTCCAATTGCAATGGGTGTTGCAGTGCCCCTTCAAGTCAAACGAAAGTTTTCTCTTCTGAGGTTTCTAGAGAAGAGGAATGAAAGAATACAATGAAGGAGTCCTTATTCTAGACATGACTGAAAGTAATATAGTTACATGTCATCATGTTGGAAACTTGTCTAGCTTCTCGGAAATGGTAACCTGCAAATTTTGTCTTGTTAGGCTTACAAATGTTGTGTGATGAACTTGTCTCACACTCAATGAATTTGTTTATACACATTATTTGAGAGCTTGTAACATGTTAAGATCATGAAGAGGAACAATTTGGTCCCTCTTGAGTCTCGTTTACAAATATAATTGAAAATGAATGTCTTTTCTCATAACATTTTCATTTTCTTACTAGTCGGCCTGTGTGTTACTCAGTAAATCATCATTAGAATATCGATTTTTTTCAAATAATAGCGAGTAAAGTGGATTTTACTTTTTTTAGGACTTAAATTGGTAGCACCTCTCAATTTGGCTCAGGTGCTTCCTTTGCAGCAGAATATGATTTCAAGTTTTTATCCCCTTTTGAATTGAGGGGAAATAAGTAGTTGAGGCAATGACATGTGGTCTTCCCACATTTGCAACATGTAATGGAGGTCCTGCTAAAATTATTGTGAATGGGGTGTCTGAATTCCATATTGATCCCCATACCATGGGGATTCTACAAGTGAACAAATTGCTGATTTTTTGAGAGGTGTGACACAGATCCCACCTACTGGAACAAGATCTTTGATGCTGATCTACAGCGTATTTATGAAAATTAAGTTTAGTGCTAGATTTCATTTTTCATATGGTTCCATAGATCATACATGGCCTCATGAGGATGTAAATGAAAATATTCAATTAAATTAAACTATATACATCCATCTATACAAGTTGATATTGGGAATGGGTCTAATGTGCTTTTGTTTGTTTTTGTGGGTAGGTTAAAATTGTGCCCTTAGCTGTTGAAGAAAGTGTTCATGGCTTGGGGGAGATATACCCATATGATTACAACTAAGTGACAATTAATCTATTAGTTGTTTCGTGCAGGTTACTCATGTCAGCTACTTAACATCCTATTTGTTCGTTCACTTTTATCTGGGGTTTTTCCATTACCAGGTTAACCAATTGAACCTCTCTTTTTCAGAACATAAATATATATTTATATTTAATCCAATGAAGCAACATTCCATTACTTAATGGATCCATACATCACATATACATCTTTAAGAATAATATCTTTGAGAATAATGAAATCCAACTCTAAATCTAGATTTTTCTATAAAAGGGACACATCAAGTTGAGCATTTCACTCTATGGAAGCATAATTACATTGAGATCTAAGAAAGATGAAACATAGCATATATGTACAACTATTACACTATCTGACATGGAAAGCCTCTCAAAATCTAATTAAATAGGGATTAGGAAAAATGCCCAAGGCAATATGTGAAAAGATGAAAATCAATTAGAGTATGTAATCCTAAATCATTTATTAAAAAAAACCTTATAAGTACAAGGTTAATCAACAAATCCCATTTTTGTTATATCTCCAATTTCTGCTTAAAGATTAAAATTAGTCATTTTCATAAAATGAGAAAAACACAATTCAACTTAAACCAAATATTTCAAAAAAATTATAAATTATTTAACAACATAAATGATGGTTTATACAATCACTCTCCATGCAACAAAAATAAAGCAAAATTAGAATGCTCTCCCAGACAATTTGTTTGCAAGGTGACTTTAAAACACATTTCAAATAACCATTGTAAATTTGGTGAACCTGCCACCAAAAAACGATAACAAAATTTAATAAATCCTTATTATAGATACAAATTGTGCAAGCCACCCATATAGGCGGCGGAGTTAAAAACTTTGAACAATCATTTCCCAAAGTCCCACTCGTTCGGCTCCACTATAAAAACTAAAAGCTATCTCATAAGTCTTCTGGTTGATTCCAACCTATTGCCAATGAGTGATCAACCTATTGCCAGTGAGTGTGGCTCAAACCCATTTTTACTGATCTTGAGAAGGAATTTCTGAAATTATGATATTGTGTTAGGGCTTGTTAATGCATCCATCAGAATACTAACCACAAGACAAATGCATTGCTAATGAAATAAACTTAATTTGAATTTAAATTTTTCCCAATACAATATAGAGCTAATGACATTAACCATACAAAGGAATAATTATTACTAACATATTTCAATTTTTAAATTTTGAAATTTACCTGTGACCAAAGTACTTCACAGAAGATCAACTGAGTATAACTTGGATAGTCAAGAGAAAGAATTGTTATCTCCCTGCCAAGACTCATTTCCAGCCTTTTAATAGTGCTGCAATTTTAGCTTTGACACTGCTGCTTGAAAAAAAATAATGATTTGGTTTATACCAGTTTATGCACTTTCCATAACTTGTTCACATTTTACTTCCAACTCTAGCCTACCTTCCCCAAGATGAAGAAAAGTTTAGTGTTTCTCAGGAGGATTGCATGATTGTGAATGCCTAGAAACCCTAAAACCATATTCCTCGTTGCTTAATCAAATCACTGCAATAATGCAAATCAAGACTTACAAAGCAGGAAACCTGCAATCTGCACTGTTTTATTTTTCATAACGAAGCCATGGGTATAATACAATGGAACCTTGAAACTCTTTCAACCCTTTATGTTGCCAGCACAACCATCCACACCATATTGATCTAGTAATTGCACAAGTCTATCTCTGGACAGAGGTTGCAAAGGGACCATATAATATAGATAACAAACATATATTAGAATTTGGATGCATTGTTAACAAATAGCCAATATCATTCAGAAATAAATAAAATGGGATGCACATCCAACATGAAAATGCATACCTTTGCTTGAAAATCATCAACACCAATCTCAAAGAAGAGGTCTTTATGAGATTGCAAGGTATTTGTTGTAAGTGCAACAATGGGTGTTTTGACTCCCATTGATCTCAATTGCGTTGTTGCCTGAAATTAAAGCATTCATTTCGATGATAAGAATGAACCAGAAGTTTTAGAAACTGAGATGGTTGAGATGATCAATTCAGTAGCACAGACAAAATAAAACAAAATTTCAAAATTATAAGTTTTAAAGATTTAAAAGTTGTATACCTCACGCCCATCCATAACAGGCATCTCTTTGTCCATTAACACAAGATCATATGTTCCGCCCTGCTTGAAATAGTCCACTGCTACCTTCCCATTCTCATCTTCTTCACAGTAAAGATTAAGGCTTTGAAGCACCCTCCCAAAAATTATCTCAGGTTGATTTAGTGAAAAATAATGAATGAGATCTTAGCAGCAAGCTCTAGGTAAATTAACCTTGTTTGGCCACAAGTAGTATCCTAAAACCAAACAATGATTTAGTCCTGATATAACTTACTATGTTGATTTGTGTGTCTTCCACGAGCAAGATTCATCTAGGGGAGCTACAAGAATCCTGAGAAATCATGGAACTTTTTGACTTCACCGTTCTAACTTTCTGACTTTTGGTTTCAGTTTGAGATGAAATGTGGATATCATCCCAAAGAATGCGTGTTGATATGCAATCCACTCTATCAAATTTCAAAACAAATGAAACCCATCTCAGACGAGGGCAACGATTTGAATGTGATCTAAATAAATGAAAACCCAATTAAGTTAAAACAATTTACACCAATTTCAATCAAACAAAAGGGACTTTAGTGCAATCCAAACAAATGAAGAAATATCACTAAAGTTACCTCTTGTATTACATCCTTTAGAGCATTGGGTTTCTTGAGCTCTTTGGCCTACATCTTCTTCCTGCAAACCCTCACAGTAAGACCATGTCCTCCTACACATCCAAACCATCCCTAAAATAGTCAAACAGGCCACTAGCACAACACCCATTATCTATAGGACTCAGTTCAACCCTGCTCTCAAAAAGTACAAACTGTCTTCACCATCTCTCCCATTTAGGTGTTGAGGACTCAAACACAAATGTTGAGATACAACCATCTGAATAAACCCAAAATATTACAAATTGTGAAAAAGCTGGAACCCAAAAACTGACTCTCTTCTTCTGTGGGGTATATGGTAATGGTAATGGTAATGTTAAGTTTAATTTTAGAATTAAAAAATTATTAATTCTAAATTGTAATTTCAAAATAAAATGGGGACAGTTAATTACAGTAATGGTCTCTGCTTTTTAAAATTAAATTATATGTATATTATATATATATATATATATATATATATAATATTATATAATATATATATATGTATATAATAATATATATAATATAAATGCAAAAATAAAATGTATATGATTTTGTTAATTTAATCATAACAAACTTTAACATAATCATTAAAACATTTTTCTTATTAAATAAAACTGCACATTTTAAAATTCTATAGAAAACATAATAATACAATAAAACTACATACTTTAAACCGTAGATTTAATGAAAACCTAATATGTAGTTTAAAATAATTTACTTGTGCAATAAAGCTAGATAACTACATATTTTAAAATTATAGATTTAATGAAAAATTTATATGTAGTTTAAAAGGTAGTTGTTTTTTTTTTTTTTTCATGCCAAAATCTGGGAGGAAAATTTGAGGTGAAATCTTGATTTGTGTTATTTAAACTGGTTTTTTGACTGTATATATGGATTCAGTGCCCTAGAAAACCACTAGGGCATTGTGCAGAGATTATCCATCAAACTTGTGATTTCAATAAATTCCTACCGGATTTTAGAAAAATTAGAGCAGACAAAACTCACCAAAAAAGCTTCCAAAAATCGCACTAAAAACAACTAAGTTTAAAGTACAATAAAACTACATACTTTAAAACAATAAATTTAATGAAAAATTACAACAAATCTTAATATAATTCTTCATCGATTTATTGTATTTCTCTTAAATTCTACTTCATTAAACCGTGTTAATAACATTTAAAAAAAAAAGCAATACCCCATCACCAGATTTATTCAGAATATGGAGAGAAAAGCTTTCATTGAGATTGTGTCCTCGTAGGGTCATCACAAGCCTACTTTCTAGGTCTTTGTATTGTTCTTTGGAATGGTAATAAATATTGATTGAATGATCTTGGACATTGTAAATATATAATTTTGAAACATAACATTATAATAATGTGTAGAGATTGCATCAGTTTTACAAGACACTTCAAGCTACTAGTTCCTTTTCTATTGCCTTATGGCGTTTTCTTTGCAACATCTGAAGCAAATGCTAGTTATGTTCCTTTCAATGTTACAATACATATATATACATGCTAAAGAATCCATAAATCCCAATCCATTAACCTTAGATTAGAACATAAATGTAGTTCCCTTGACCAAATCTACAAAAGACCATGGACCAAAAATGATTGTGCCCAAAACCATGTGCGAAATCCATGCACAAAACCATAGGTAGGTACGCCCACCTAATCTAGGGTCCAAAAAAAAAAATTCCCCAGGGCACTGCCCTGGACCCTGTAGAATATAATAGTACCCAACATTTTCCCACTTTCCATTTTCTTTCCACAAGAGAGTTTAGTCATTGATCCACCCCTGCAATTCTCATTGTTTCTCTACACCAATAGAACTTCTCATAGCTCACAGATTTTGTCCATGCATCTGCAGTATTCTTCGAAGTCTCCACCTTTACCAGCAACACCTTTTTGTCTTCTACCATATCCCTCATAAAGTGATACTAAACATCAACGTGCTTTGTCTTTGAATGATAAGAAGGGTTCTCTTCCAAGGAAAGTGCACTTTGGTTGTCACAGTCTATCCTTATATCTCGTTGTACTAACCCCATAATTGAACACAATCTCTGCAACCAAATTGCTTCCTTTCTTGCATGAGTGGCTGCCATGTATTCTTCCTCCGTAGTTGACCGTGCCACTCAAATTGTCTCTTACTCATCCAACTGACTACACCTCCAAATAGGTTAAACACATACCCACTTGTAGATCTTCTCTGATCCAGATGTCCAGCCCAGTCTGCATCAACAAATCCATGGATTTCCAAAACTCTGTCCATTCCTAGTCTTCCTTGGTAGAACAAACCATAATCATTAGTGTCATGCAAATACCTAAAAACCCGCTTCACTATTGCCCAATGCTCCTTCCCTGGTTTTGACAAAAATCTGCTCAATACTCCCACTACATGTGCAATGTCTAGTCTAGTACAAACCATCTCTTACATCAGGCTACTAAATGCACTTGCATATGGAACGTGGGACATGTCCTCCTCCTCTTTTTGTGTCTTGGGACACTGTTCAACAGATAAATTTACACCTACAAGAATAGGAACCTTCACCGGTTTACTATCCTGCATATTAAACCTCTGTAGTATTATCTCAACATACCTCCTCTGGTTTAAATAGAGCTTCCTCTTTGCTCGATCTCGTTTAATTTCCATGCCCAAAATATAGTTTGCAACACCAATATCTTTCATGTCAAATTTGCAAGACAATTGGGTCTTCAAATCCTGGATAATTTCTTTGTAATTTCTGACCAACAACATATCATCCACATACGAGATCAGATGAATAACATGGTCACCAATTAATTTAAAATACACACAGTGATCTGCTTTGCTTCTAGTGAAGCCAAGTCCCCATATAATTGTATCAAATTTATAATACCACGTCCTTGGTGACTGTTTTAACCCATACAGAAACTTTTTTAACTTGCATATTAGTTCTTTCTTATCCTTCACAACAAAACGTTCAGGTTGCTTCATGTAGATCTCCTCCTCTAGATCCCCGTGAAGAAACGTTGTCTTCACATCCATCTGTTCTACCTCAAAATCAAAAGTAGAAACAACAGATAAAAGTAATCTAATAGAAGCTACCTTGGTAACAAGAGAAAAAATATCACCAAAATAAATTCCTGACACATGGGAATAATGTTTTTCTACCAACCGAGCTTTGTATTTCTTCACCTTTCCTTTTGCATTCATCTTCTTCTTGAACACCCATTTGCTTCCAATGGGTTTCCTTCCAACTGGAAACTCCACCAGATCCAAAACCTCATTTTTTTGCAAAGATGTCATCCATGGCCTCTTTCCAGAGTTTTCCATCCTTTGAATCTACTGTTTCCTTCACAATTCTAGGATCATCACCAGTAATGGATAAAGAAAAACTTGAACAGAAATCAGATGGACTATACCTTTCTAGTTTCCTTCTATCTTGAACTCATCTTCTCACAACCGGAGTTTGTGGCTCTTCATCTTTTGATTCCTCTTCTGCTGTAGAGTCTGATTCTTCCTCCTTTAGCTCAAACTCTATCTTTTCAGGTTCCTTTAGTAGGAATTCATGTTTAATAACATCTTTCACCTCTCTAAACACCACATCTAAGCTTTACACAACCTTCCTTGTTATTGGGTTCCAAAGCTTATAACCTTTTAAACCATCCTTATTCCCAATAAAGATGCACTTTTCAAATTTACTATCCAACTTTGTTCTTTTCTCCTTTGGAACATGTACATATGCATCACATCCAAATACCCTCAGATGTGAAAGAGAGGGTTTCTTACCACTCCATACCTCTTGTGGAGTCTTATTCTCCAATGCTAATGAAGGTGATATGTTGACCAGGTAACATGTAGTCTCCACCGCCTCTGCCCATAATATATGTCCTAGCCTGACACCACTGAGCATGCTTCTTTCCCTTTCCATCAACGTCTTATTCATTATTTTGGCAAATCCATTTTTCTCAGGTGTGTATGGAGTAGTCTTCTACCATGCTATACCACACATCTTACAGAACTCTTTAAATTCCTTCTTGCAAAACTCTCCACGTTATTAGTCCTCAACAACTTTGTCTTCTTCTCTGTCTAGTTTCCACCAAAGCTTTAAATTCTTTAAACCTGTCAAAGACTTCATATTTCTTCTTGAGGAAATATATCCATATATTCCTTGAGAAGTCATTATAAATGATACATAGTACATGGACTTACCCAATGATGGAACTGACACAGGTCCAAACACATCACTGTGCACAAGCTCTAATATCTATTTTGCCCTCTTACCACCAGAGGGAAAACTCACCTGATTCTGCTTCCCATATACACAATTTTCACAAAAATAAAAATCTAGAGAGTTGTTAGACATACCTTCTATCATACCTTTACCACTAGATTTTCTACTCCACATTCAGGAACCACAAAATGGTTGCACCCATCAATAACAATGCTACCTTGTAGATTTGTTACGCAACATTTTATCACTGTCCCTGTACTCCCCATTGCTTGATCCTAGAGGACCTCTACAGTGAACCCTGCATGCTTTGACTTCTTGAAGAAACTCCCATTATGTCCCTCTTCATGAGCAGATCATTTACCTTTTGCACCATTTCCCCTAAAACTTCTATTTTTCCCAGTTTACGAGATCGACGCTAATGGACTTTGTCTCCCCCACACCAATTTGTAGAGATTAGCACTACTCCTGAGGGATTGAGCTATGTTTCAGTTGTGTTGGTCCTGTTATGGATTTTTTTTTAAATTAGAGCCGAAGCTTCCAGTGCTAGAAGCTTCATAACGAAAGTCTGGTAAATGGTTTGGTCGGATGGGGTCGAGGATGACAGTTTGGGCTCCTTTCCCCTATAATGATGGAACTACCTCAAGGGATAAGTCATTCTCCCATGAGAAGAGGATCCATCTCCCATCCATATTTCCTATATAAACCTCCCTTCATCCAAGCACAAGCTAGTCATAGTTACAGTTTTGGTTGAGTGTGAGTATACTATTATAGATTAGACAAGCAAGCTACTAATAGTTGTAGCCATCTAGTTGTGTGAGGAAGAAGTGTGTTTGGTTTGGAGTGAAGCCTAAGGGAATAGCCTTAAAACTATTGTTGTTTGAAGCCATCATGGAGTGCTAGCAAAAGTGTGTGGGAACCCGGTCTTGTTAGAGGAAGACTGCAACGTCAAGACGAATGGTTGTAATCTCTCTTTGATATTAATATATGCAACTATTGATTGATTTCCTACATGTTTTATAATATTACATATCCATGTCTTAATGTTTCTTGACTTGTTAAATAGGTTGAATTGAAATTTGTCTACTATTATGTTTGTATGTTATTTTTGTTCACTTGTTTCAGGAACTTGAAGAAGGAAGCGAGATATTGCTAGAGCGAGCAAGCAGGATAAGTGACCAAGAGGTAATCCCTCTTCATTGATTCTAACCTAAGGAAACCTTCCATAGAATGTATCTGTTGTGGCTACACCCATTATCGGGCTAGAGGAATTTGTTCGTGTCCGCACTTATAATTTTACTTCACCACAAATTGGTGACTCTGCTGGGGAATTGGGTAAGCAATCAACACAGATGAACACTAGATTTTTATTGTTTCCATGATGAGTAAGAATTAACTCGTCCAAATAATAGATTAGAACTCATATAAGGCTTTGCCCCCATGCCCCCTCGGCGAGGGAGGGTTACGAGTCAAAGGACAATTAGTGGAAACTCAGGTAGGGTGAAAAATATTGAACCTATGAAGGGATAAAGGTGCCCTCAATTGAAAGATATTGATTATGGTAGGATAAGTTGACACATCAATGAACAACATGGAAGAGGACTTTTCAAAAGCGGTAGACATGATCGTTAGGCAAGGTAGGAACCAGGAGCAATGATGAGTATCGATCCATGGCGGTTCCTCAAGAGACATGATATCCATGATACATTCATCAACAAGGAAGGTTTTGGCTAAGGGATTGAACGATTCTAAATTGCCTAGCCAAGGGGATTGAAAGTACATATCGAGAGAGTTCTTCAACATATGAGAATTAGAGGATGCAGATTTCAAAGCCGAAACAATTTCCACGTAATTGACTTCAGCGAGACTAAGTGGCATAACCTCAACCTAAGTATCAACAAGATCTGGTGCAAGTATGGCCTAGGGATCATATTTGAATGATATCATGTTGATATAGGCGGCATGAGGAGGTGGGAGATGAAAAATTCCCATTAAAGCAGAATCTTGAGAGTCATCGGCCTCTGGAGATCATGTCGATGCTACACCTTCAGCTAATGATGGTAAGAAGAAGGGAAATATTAGATTCCCTTGTTTCTTATGTGTAGGAGAGCATCTTCTTCACCTTTGTCCTCTTATGGATGAAGCTTCTAGAGTTTTGGAAAACATTGTAGCTCCTCAACCCCAAATTTGTGTTGGTTATCAGAGGCTTTCTTCTAAACCTCTCTCAGTTGGTAAAGAGATTGACTTGGATTCATCTCTTTCCCATCCTACTTTTCCTGGGCAAGACTCTCTTGTGTCTATTCCCAACCAACCATTGGTCGAAAAGAGTGTTGACTTGGTTCCACCACTATTTTCTCACTCTGTTCTAGAAAGAGTGGTGATCATACTGCTCATGTTCTTCTCATCTCCTTGGATTCTCATGAATTGAAGCGTGACCCTCTTGTCCCAGTTGTTCAGGAGAGTCTTTCTTTTATTCTTGTACAACATGGGGGAAATCATATGATATCCCCACCAAGTAGTTATGTTGTCTCTTTCTATCGAGGGCCATTGGCTACTTTCTGCCTCCCATCTATTATCGGGAAATCTAGTGTCCACTCAGAGCTGCTAGTCCCACTAAGACGGGTAGCTATTTTAGAAACAAACAAACTAAAGTTACTTTCATTTTCCTTTATGAGAAGTAGATGAGAAGAAAGCAAGAGTACCAACCTTTGTCTTTCGCTTGGTTCCTTGCTTGTTTCCTCTCCTCTCTGACAGATCTTTGCCACTCCTTCCTTGCTTACCCCGATTCAAAGAGTACATGTAAAGTCAAAGCAGCATAATACTATCGAAGTACAGGGATCTACAATCATAAACAATATAGGACCAGATATATATTGACCATGCAAATGCATATATCATCAAACATACAAGAATGTGGAGGAAAACTTGAATAGCTTTATTAATATAAAGAGTAGAAGAGAGGATTACAACCCATTGATCTGACCCAGCGTCATCCTCCAGCATGAAATCCCTTCTTCACCTCATGAAAAGCTTAGATCACCGAACATTATGATATTCCACCAAGAAACCAATAGCACTTCCTTACAAAATACAAGATTCCAGCCTCTGGATCTCTGGGATGAGAGATCCATATATAGATATTTGCAGGGGGGTGAGTTAGCTTCTGGGATTTTGATTAGTGTCCTCTCTCTGATAGTTCTTGGGTTCCACTTGGAGATTCATGATCTCTTACTCATCCCTGGGTGAATTCAGAGAGGCAAGTGTCACAGGAGAAGTTTCTGGAAGATTTCATGATCATCCACCTTGCAAACTATCTCTATCATTTGTCTACTCTCGCCCATCGCACCCTACAGAAGGGCTTTCCAATATGCATCACACTTTTTTCATTGAGCAGGTGAGATGCATCGCACCCTTAGCACTGAGCAATCTGTATGGTCCAGTTCTTAGTAGTTCTTAGCAGTTTTCCATGGAGAACTTTTGGGAGATGATGTAGTCAGTTGACCTTATTCCTTTAGGTTATGAGAAAAAACTTTTAGGGACTCAGAAGCCCTAAATTTATGGACATATATGATTGGGGTTGCAGTGCCCAAATATGTCTATAATAGTTTTCCCCTAAAGCATGAGGTCGAAAATCTTTTGATGTCGAGTGAAATGCTTTATCATGAGGATCCGAGGTTTTTCGAACTGGAAGGCGACCTGTAATAAGATACAATACAATACATTATCTTCATAATATTTTCATGATCTAGCTGAGGCGGGCATCCCATGCTCAGCTTTATAAATTCATTTTCATGTACATAGGGCAGACAATCGTCTGTGTGGTAGACTGATGATTCTGATAGAGCCATCATCCTTTGATCCGGATGATCATCTGTGCAGCAATGATGTACATTTGATGTATTTATTTTCCTGAATATATCGCAGCCCAGATGGATGAAACTAGATCTGGGGTCTTCAAACTCGTTCAATCTTCGCTCTAAATACAAGTCGATCCATGTGAAAAGATGTTCTGGAGTCGAACATGGAAAGACATCGCCTGATTACCAGCCAATGATGTAAGTTGTTAACAAGCATGAGAGGAATCACTGATAATGATGATGACCCTCAAGGTATGACAGTACAATTCACATGGTGTGAAAAAGGGACTTGGCATCGAACACCATGCAAAATCTTTCAGTCGAAGGCCATTGATGTAAACCTCTTGCCGGAGCTGAGAAACTTGCCATTGAGGCATACAAGCTTCAAAGTACTAAAAGGGTTGTTCCTAGGTCGAATTCTTGGATAATGAGCTGATGTCAACAAGAAGTGACCCATCGTAGGATGGCCTTAATGAATCCCACATCTATGACACAGAATGGAGCAAATGACTTTGTGGAGGTGAAAACGATCTGATGATACAAGGTTCAGGGTGGCGGTCATGAAAGAATGGAGCGCGAATGCATTACAATGGATGAGACACAAGATGGGTTGGTGAATTCTCTGAGCGACTTCTCTTGAACATATCGGTGACACTGAAATGGATTGATAGAGTTAACTCCAAAGATGGATGATATGATGGACCAATGGTAATATGACCAGTGAACGGAATAACCCAACCCGACTCAATCATGGTGATGGAGTGAAAGGGTCATGTTCAAGAGCGACTTTGCTACTAATAAAGTTTCTTCAAGTTTTCTTCCCAATTTTTCCCCAGCCATTGTTGACCAGTACCTCTTTATTTTTAAAAAGCTTGAGGAGGATAACATATGCTTGTTCTATAATTTTCCCTTCGGGCAAACCCGTCGCTATGTTTTAACGAGCCTAGCAACAATGAAACTCATTCTTGTCTATATGGACAAGTTTGTCACTATTGGTTTTAACGAGTTCAACGACAAAGATAACTTAGTCCTTTTTCAATTTTAGAGAGTCTGAAAAGGGACGGAAAGGAAATTCTAGTAATCCTTTTTCGTCATATCCCTTAAGTCTAAAAAAGTATAAAATAATACGAAAGGGATGAATTTTTGATAGTTTAATGAGCCAAACAAGACAAGCGCTCAATATTTTTGTGTAATAATCCCTCAAGTCCAAAAAGATTAAAATCTAGAGGAGGGATAACACTCCCCATAGCTTTAACGAGCTAGAGAGGCCAATTGCTTGGCAATATTTTCATATTTTACAAGTCATATGAAAAGAGCTTAAAGGAGACTTGTTTTTTTAGGAACGAGTGATATTTTTGGGTAGCAGCTGATTCCAGGTAAGGTTTGGAATTTTCCAATCATGGCAGTGTCACAAGGATGGCTAACAGAATCACTCATCGCAGCTGTTCCTCAAAGGGGTAAACAATCAAATGGAGGCATATGATCAGCTTAAATAGAGTGGAATTGATGGTAAGAACATGACCAAGGCTCAAAAAGATGATGATAATGCATTCACAATGGTTATTTTCCAGAGGTTGGTTCATTTTTTAATGAGCTTGAACTCTGGGGGAACATTTTCTCATTGCTTAGGTTTAATTTTTAACGAGCTTGAAATTTGCATAAAAATTGCTTGTGATAATGGTCATTGATATTCGATTCACCATTAACACTATGTTCTTTTGATGGTTGTGCTACCTGTTCAATTGCTCCACCAGACTGCTTAGAAATGAGAATACATGCTTGAAAAATGAGTTAAAACACTAATACCCTACTTGAATTACGTGAAAAGTAATTTAAAAGTAGTGTTTACCCCTCATTTTACCATTTCATTTGAATTTGGGATCGTTGGAGCTTTGGAGGTGTTTTCCCCCTTGATTTTCACTAACTGATTCTGGGAGATTCTGTGGACGATTCTTGGCGTTGTCTGGACTAGGTAGGAGCTAAACCTGAGCTCTTCAATTGCATTCTTTCCTTTTTGAATTCTTAGCATGTTTCCCTACTTTTTTGAGCCTCTGGGGTTTGAACAATTCATTCTGTCCCCATTGCACCCTCTGTATATAGAAAGGCGCGATGCATACTGGGCTGGCCATTGGCCAGTCAGTATGCATCTCACCTAGTACACAGCTGGGGTGCGATGGGCACAAGGAGGGAAACTTGTGTATTGTTTTCTCATGGAAATTTTGCTCGTTTTTTCCAAATCGGGATCCTGACTCTTCTCTTGTTTGTTTTCAGAGATTCATCAACTCAAAATGGTTGTTACATGGAGAGAACACAAGCATGAATAAGAGGACATGGTTGCCTTTTATGATTTGGGTATGGTAACTGCATTGCGAAACTATGGTCTACTCAAGTTCTTCTACATCTCTAGCATGAGGCAACAAATCAACTTGTTGCAATATTTTCTCAATGCATGGGATCCTACCAACCAAGTGTTCTAGATCAGAGGAAAATCCATTCCCTTGACTGTTGTGGACATCTACTTTTTGACTGGTTTATTGAGGCGTGGTGCCCCTCTCTCACTATCAGGTTCCGCTCATGGGGGAGAATCCGTGAGGGATTATATTCGCTGATACTGTAGAGAAGGATCTTAGCCAAGTAGGGATGGAAAGATCAATATCCGAGATGTCACTAACCAGTCCTTGAGGACTATTCTGTTCATCTTTGCTAGATTGGCTGGTAGTGCGGCTCTTCACTTGGCCAACAGGTCCTATATGCAGTATGCCTTGGAATGCCTCGAGCCAAAGGTCTTCAACTGGTGTGGTGAACTACTCCTTATGATAAAAGAACAACTGACCAAGGTGAAAAATGGAAGATCCAAGAACTTTGGCTATGGTTCTATTTTGACCACTTTCACCTTGGACAAGATCCCACTGATGCAGCCATAGTACATTTCACTTGGTTTGCCACAACCGATTGAGCCACGAATGCAGAGATGGGTTGACTTTATGGCCCAACATGCTGGTCAGTCTTAGGTTTCTTTCTTCGATGCCTTCTTCAAGTGGTTCAACCATCAGGAGATGGTTTATGCCGAGTGTCCATATGTTGGTATGGATTTCCGGGGTGACCTAGATTTGGTGCTGTCGGCTGGTGAGCAGTGGGGTGTTAAAGGTAAAATCTCTTACCATATCCCTGTTTATTGATTTTATAATGTTCTTATGCTTTATTTTATCAAGACTAATCAAAAATCATGTGCTCATGCAGATACTGGACCAGTGCGACCAACAGTTCACCTGAGAGCGCCAACTGTCGTTCCATCAGGAGAGGCTGTAGGGAGGGCTGTCCTTCGCGACTTGGATGTGGCCGAGACTCTTGCAGTGTTGTAGGATCAAGTCAAGGGTCTCACTCTTGGAATTTCGGATCTGAGGACCGACGTGCTGCCTCTGAGGTTACAGTGACATACTACTAGCGTGTCGAGACGATGGACTAGGCTTTTACGCATGATTGCACAGGCAGTGACTTGTTATCACCAGCACCATTAGACTAGGGTGTCCCCTAGCATTTTGCGTTTTTGGGTCATTTGACCGATTTTTTCTTGGTCACAGAACATCACGTATAAACCATAAACAGTTATATATAT
>APFE030026715.1:14650-42638 GCA_000404065.3 Pinus taeda
TGGTGAAGGGGTTTGCACAGAAGAAAGGTATTGATTTTGATGAAATTTTTTCTCCTGTTGTTAAAATGACTTCAATCAGAACTATTTTGAGTCTTGTAGAAGCTGAGGATTTGCATCTTGAGCAGTTAGATGTAAAGACAGCCTTTCTCCATGGGGATTTGGAGGAAGAGATATATATGTAGCAGCCACAAGGATATGAAGTGAAAGGGAAGGAGAAACTCGTGTGCAGGTTGAAGAAGAGCTTGTATGGCTTAAAACAGGCTCCAAGGCAGTGGTATCTAAAATTTGACAAGTTTATGTCTGAACAAGGTTATACTAGATGTCACTCTGATCATTGTGTTTATCTGAAAAAAGCAAAATGATGGCAGCTATATTATATTGTTATTGTATGTAGATGACATGCTTGTTGCAGGATCTAACATGCAGGAAATAAATGTGCTCAAAAGAAAATTGGCAAATTCATTTGCAATGAAGGATTTGGGAGCTGCAAAACAAATCCTTGGTATGAGAATAACTAGAGACAGGAAAAATCATAAATTAACATTGTCTCAGAATGAGTACATACAAAAGGTGTTGAAAAGATTTAACATACACAATGCAAAACCAGTTAGTACACCTTTTGCTAGCCATTTCAAACTTAGCAAGGAAATGTGCCAAAGACCCAAGAAGACATGGATTATATGTCTAAAATTCCATATGCATCAGCAGTTGGAAGCTTAATGTATGCAATGGTCTGCACAAGGCCTGATATTGCACATGCAGTGGGAGTTGTAAGCAGGTACACGAACAATCCAGGAAAGGAACATTGGATGGCAGGGAAATGGATTCTCAGATATTTGAAAGGTACCACAGATCAAGCATTATGATTTGGTGGTTCAAACATTTCTCTACAGAGATATGTTGATGCAGATATGGCAGGTGACAGAGATAACAGGAGGAGCACTACAAAATATGTATTCACTGTTGGTGGAACAACTGTCAGTTGGGTTTCAAAAATCCAAAGTGTTGTTGCACTTTCAACAACAGAAGCAGAGTATGTTGCTGCTACAGAGGCTAGTAAAGAAATGATTTGGTTACAAAGGTTTATGGGTGAATTGGGTAAGGAGCATGATATGGGCACGTTATACAGTGATAGTCAAAGTGCCATTCATCTTGCAAAGAACTCAGCATTTCATTCTAGGACGAAGCATATACAGCTCAAGTACCATTTCATACGATCAGTGTTGGAAGATGGAGAGTTGAAGCTGGAAAAGATACACACTAGCGAGAACCCTGCAGATATGCTAACAAAAGTTGTAACCAAGGAGAAACTCAGAATATGCTTAGTTTCAGTTGGTCTTCAAGGATGACGATGAAGATGAGAAACAACCAGGTCCAAAGAGGAGTCATTGTCTAGCAAATGGAGCAGCGGTGGAGTTGCTAGAATCAGTCTCCAAGTGGGAGATTGTTGGGTGTGGAGCCTGATTATCTTCTATATTCAAAAGTACCACCACATTGGACCCCAGTTCAAAATGGGGGCGGAAACTCCGCCTGTAAAATATTCGCTGCAGGGGGGGTCCAGGGGGGGGCGGCTGCGACCTTTGGGAGCCCCCCCCTGGTGGAGGGTTCAGGGGCAGTGCCCAGAAGCTAACACTGTAAAATTGCCTTGAAAAAGTATATTAAATTTCTATCAATCTGGGCCGTTCATTAGGCGGATGATCTGATGGTAGAACTTATGTTTAGTTTAGGGTTTTTTTCCCTAGAAGGCAACCCCTCTCTTTGTATGAGGGAATTGTATTTGAGGCTGTGAGATAGATGTGTATTTTGTGTGAGTGAGAAACAGAGAGGTGAGACTGTGAGAGAAGACAAAGGATATTACAGCGGATTTGCCGTAGGTTGTGTCTCTTCTTTTTTTGCTGGATAATAGAAAGGAAGGATTGGTTGTTCGAGGTGGATGTAGCTCAAACTGGGTGAACCACGTATATCCGTGTCTCTCTTGTTTTGTGCGTTTTCTGTGTTTATATTTCTACAATATTTTATGTGTTCCATTGCTCCGTAATATATATAATATTCTAACACGCTCTCCATGGTTTGTTGATATAGCAGAGTATTTGGTATCAACACAGTTCTCACCAAACTTTCCCTCCAAGGAAAAGAGCAAGATAGTCAGGAAAATCACCCCCTTCACCTAGATTGGGAGTAATCTTTTCAAACTTGGCCCAGATAAAATCTTGAGAAGGTGTGTAAGGGAAGAGGAAGTTTTAGACATCCTTCTGACATGTCATGATGGGCCTTGTGGAGGTCACTTTGCAGCAAAGAGGACAACATTCAAAGTGTTACAATCAGGCTATTATTGGCCCACTTTTCATCAAGATGTGAAAAATTACACTAGTTAGTGTGATCGATGCCACAAGATGGGTGTTGGGGCAAAGTGATTGTCTATCATTTAATTTTTCAACCCAGGGGTTTTGTAAACTTGTGAAACATGCGTGCACTGTATGTACTAGAAATTGTCTTTTAGTTTAGATCAATCTAACTACAAAATAACGAAAACCAATTCATCTAATCTATGAAATCAAATAATGAAAATGAAATTCAACTAACCTATGAAATCAAGTAAAGAAAAGAAAGAAGACAAATTCAAAAGAAAATATAGCACGCACAATCACACTTGCAGGAATTGAATTTTTAATTTAAGAAAGAATTTCAAAGCTTGTAAAAAAAAAACAACTAATGTATACTTAGTTACTCCAGCATTCAATTATGAAGTGTTACCTTCTTGAGATGATGTGTAAGCAACTATCTATACTTTAACTTCTAATGTCCTAGAAAAGAAAGTAAAGTGTGCAGAAAATGACTCAGCCATTTGCATGTATTAAATATTCAACCATTCAATCTTGAAATGTGATTAAATCAATTTATTAGAATGATCTTTAGGAATATCACTTAATGCGATTAAATGAGGATCTTAAAAACAAATGTAAACACACAAAAAAGTAAAGCTCAATGATTGCATAGGATGAACATTCAATCACCCAATTTGAAGTCACCTTCTTAGCTTGATATTTTATTCAATTATACAATGAATTGATAGTTTGATATAAGAAAGTAAATAATTGAACATGAAAGGAAACTAAATAACTATGAGCTCTTGCCTCAAACTTAATCCAATTGGAAAATACATAAATCTTTCCTATTGAAATGTTTTTAGAACATCAAAGATTACACAGTCATTCTAAAACTAATACTAAGAAAGAAAATGAACTTTAAACTATAAAAGCAATTAAATCTCACATATTTTAGGTAGCTGATCTAAAAGTGCAAGAGATGATAAATCAAGATGTTCCATATGTAAGCAAAACCAATTCAAAATGAAGGAACACTCATGAGTAAGGTGCCACAATCTAATTCTGTATTCAAAGCTTGAGCATAACTCCAATTTTACATATCTCTCATGATAGGAGAAAACTTCCCATATTTATACAAAAATATGACAAGTTATCTCATTAATGAGAGTCTATGAATATCTCCCTATATCTATAGAGTTACAATCAAAATAGTAAATGAAAAGGCACATGTTTTCTTTGAGTTTCAATACAAATAAGAAATGAGACACATATCCTCATGATCCCATGATATTCACCACTCAAATTAGAATTTGGTTTTCGGAGGCCACACAAGGGTCTTTTAGAAGCTTCCTTTTGACCTACACATGTCAACAATCTCATTCCACTTGTTAGGTATAAGAATATGCACATTATTTTCTAATTTTTAACCATAAATTTACTTAAAAATGCTAAGAATTAATAAAGTTTGGAAAAACATAAATGTGACCCAATAATGATAATGGTAAGGTAAATGTAATGAAATGGAGGTAAATGTAATGAAATAGAGGTGGAGTGAAAGTGACAATATGGAAATATAAATGAAAATGAAATAGAAGTGAATGACAATTTCAAGGCCCAACATACCCCCCAACTGAAGCTGTTGTATGTCCTCATGCAATCTATTACATTAATTCCTTTTTATCCTTGAGCTTTGACTTAAATTTGCATGATATCATTTGATAACTTCATACTTATGCAAAATATTTTAGTTGAATTGAAACATGGTTGGTTCTTCTGTTACAACCATATTTTGTTGTTGCATTCATTTTTTATCTTTGAACTTTGCATAATGATAATATGATTATTGTTGCAAAGTATATTTTCATTGGATTGCATCATACTTGGTTCTTGTGTGACAGCCATGATTGTGTTTGTATCCAATTATATTTTTATTACTTTTGACAAGACTTTGTATGCTCATAACAATAATGTAATAGTTAATATCTTTTGAAAGTATGTGGGCTTTTAAATGTGATATGAATATGGCAAAATATGAATATGAATGTATCCCCCCCAACTGATGATATTGGCGATTTTATGAGATAAGGAAGAGAAATGTTTTTCCCAAAAATTATCATTCTATCTTTTTAAGGAATTTTATGGTAAAAAGTTAGAAAATGACATACCTTAACTTACCCTTTAGATGAGTTGCATGTGTGGTGGCTGCAAAATTCTGATTATAATTTTCTTCAAGTGGCTGGATAAGTCATGGAGAAAAGAATCAAGATAACTTTTTATTTGATTTTATTGAAACTTGCTGAATATGCTATGAAATAGTGTTGATTCTACTGCTGCTATCTGATTCTGCAATTGTTATTTGATTATGCAGTTGTCATCTGATTCTATAGTTGTTGTCTGATTCCACAACTACCATCTGGTTCTGTAGCTGCATGTCTTCTACATTTTCTCAAAAATGTTGAAAATGATAGTCTTCATGTCTTCAAAACTCATTGGCACAATTCCTACTATGTGAATAAATATTTTAATGTCAAACATAACAAGAAATTGTTGACTTAGTGGCCATAAATGGATGCCACTAGTCAACACGAAAACTCTCACCATTGATGGCAATGAGTCAATATGCCAAACACATCTTGCTAATTACGAATAATTTTGTTGTTGTCGAGTACCTAGAAGATCTTATGAACAAGGGACATTGATGTATTCCCATTGTTCGTCGGCATGAGGACTTGCCATTAAGGCATGAAAACCTCAATGTGTTTTTGCAAAGATTTTAGATTGAAAAGACTATGGACTCAATAATTTGCATTGAAGCAAGGTTTATTTGTGAAATCAAAAAGGATAGGAAAGGAAAAATGAAAATGGAAGATGACAATAGAAAATAATAATGACAATGGGCAATAAGCATGTAAGTGAGCTTCTTGCTTTTATTTGTGGGTCAGGTGGAAATTGTATGTGAATAAAGGAAAATTAACAACTGAATCTTGCTAGGAAAAATGATTGTGGCTTACTTTTAATTGCTTGGTTTGATTTATAATTCAAAAAGGAGGAAAGGTAATGGTTTTGATGGATACAGAGATGGACGTTTTCTTATGTTTCTCATGGAATCAACCCTTTGAAGACCAATTGTGTGCACAATTAGTTTTCTTCAATGATCATTCGACCATCCCGAACCTACAAAAAACTTGACATAAAGAGCATAAGTGTGTTCAAAAAGGAATTATCAGTTCCTTTCTGATTCTTACACAAAATGTCAAATGAAACAGGCTAAGGAAAATTAAAAGTGTTATATTTAGTCCAATTCATGATATCGATAACAATCCCTTTTTAAAAAATAACCATGAAAAATAAATTAACTCCCTGTTGTTGGATGACTTCATGCACTGTGCTCAGTAAAACGATTGGCATCACAAAGATTTGTTATGCCTTGCAAGTTAAAAGTTCATATAAAAATACACAGCAACAATATTAATGTCGAATGTTCATAAATCATCTAAATACTTTTCCAATTGTTTTGCAAGACATTATTGAACCATTATTTGTGCTACAAAAATAACATGTTGTCAAAAATATTTGAAGCGACAAAAATATGAAAAAGTACTTGTAAAAAAATTTATTTCAATAAAATTTTGCAAGTATTTTTCGCTTTATAAATTGCTTCAATAAATTGATTGCATATTTATTAATCATCACAATTTTTTTATATATATTATCTTTTTTCACAAATAAAATGATTTCCTCCATTCAATTTTTGAAAATTATTGTTGTTAGTTTCATTACTTTAGAAGTAGGGACATTTCTCATTCTAGCAACTCACGTTCCTGGCCTTGAATAAAATTGTGAAATGTGAACATGAAGAAACTTGTATTCTTTGATCAGATTAATAGTGGTCTCAAAATTGTTTTCTTTTATTTAGCCTGGAAACCACATATGACATCAGTCGCTATCTGCATGTTTTGCACAAGTTTTATTAATGTATCAACCACAAATCTAGATTCATTGATTGTGTATTCATGCTTCATAGCATTCAAAATAGAATCACTCCCTGACTATATTGGCACATGACGAAACGAGTATACAAATGGGTGCAGCATTAAGTTAGCAAATTCTTCAAAGTGTTCAAGGATGTAAGGAGGGTAAATATGTTGAAATTTGAGGAGGAGAAAGAGTCAATGTTTGATGAGAAGTCTTAATGAATTAAATGTTTTATTTCCAGCAAAACCTCATGCATAAAAAATAATCTGTTTTCCTCATGCAGTGACCAAACATGGTCTCGAAGAACCACAATTTTCTCCCAAACAGTTAGGAATCAAAGGAAACGGTTTCTTGGTTTTTAAATTCATCCAGTTCTAGAAAAAAATCCATGTCTTGTTTTTTCATATTCACCTAGTTTGCTTAGAAAATTTGTTTTAAAATCGGGTATCAAGACAGTTACGCTTTCTGGCAATTACGTTTTCTGCAAAAACCAATTTCAGATTTCTCCTAAATGGTTGCAAAATCTAGAAAACCACTCATGATTTACCTAATTTCCCCCATTCCAGAGAAAACCCATGTCTCATTTTTATCTAATTTGTCTCGGTTTTCTCAGAATTTCTGTTTTAGAATCATGTTTTGATGCTGCTACGTTTTTTAGAAATGCTCTGGTGATTTTTGATTTGCAGGTTTTGAAGGTTTGGCTTGTGGCTGTATGGATGTCTTGCAACAAAGAAAAAGGGAATATCTAACTATATCAATCATCCTATAGACAATTCCGGGGAACTCAAAATCTGGAATGAGATAAAAGATGGGACATCGCTTTGAAGAAATCTAACCGCATCATTTTTGTAATCCCGCAGAGAACTCTTGCATTATAGAAGTAAGAATTTTTACACATGGATTTGCAAGTCTTGTAGTAGCTAAATAATGTTTATGATATACTAACAAAATTTCTTTTTCTAATCCTCCAGGTCACACGAAATGCAAAAGGAGAGCATACTTGATAGATTTATTTTCTTAGCATAGTCAAGATTTTATTAGTTGATTCCTCTGTAAATTTTGCAAAAATAAAATGAAAAAGCTTGATCTCATACCTTAAATTATCATTCATGATCTTCACTTGCGCTCCTTGTTCTCAACCATTTGTTTTATTGCAAATTTTTCCTACCAAGGGTTAGTAGATGGGTGGTTCTTACTACACCATAAAACATCAAATTTATCCTAAAAACTATAAAAAATTATGTTTAATTTTCATATCTATCTAAAAACTAATTTATTTTTTTAAGTATATTCATGCTTCCAGTGAAGCCATTTACGGATTAGAATTTTTGAAATGCTCATATCCAAACTTGAAAAATGTACTTGATTGTTTGTAAAGATATGCGAAATCGACTTGACCTTTCGATTTGCCGCAAGGATCCCTTGAAGAATTGATTAATATTGTGGCATAACCGCTTTTTGATACCATTCCTCAATGTAGTCTTTGGTCTGCATTCTAGACCCTTTTTCCATAAATGGTTAGTAAAAACAAAAACAAACAAAATACACTCTAAACTAAAAGTTAGTTCCTATGCACACTTCCCCGGCAACAACGCCAAAATGTTGGGGCAAAGTGATTGCCTGTCATTTAATTTGTCAACCCGGGGGTTTTGTAAACTTGTGAAGCATGTGTGCGTTGTATATGCTAAAAATTGTCTTTCAATTTAGATCAATCTAACTACGAAATAACGAAAACCAATTTATCTAATCTATGAAATCAAATAATGAAAATGAAATTCCACTAACTTATGAAATCAACTAAAGAAAAGAAAGAAAGCAAATTGAAAAGAAAATATAGCGTGCACAATCACACTTGCAGGAATTGAAATTTTAATCTAAGAAATCATTTCAAAGCATGTAAGAAAAAAACAACTAATGTATACTTAGTTACTTCAGCATTCAATTATGAAGTGTTACCTTCTTGAGATGATGTGTAAGCAACTATCTATATTTTAACTTCTAATGTCCTAGAAAAGTAAGTAATGTGTGCAGAAAATAACTCAATAACTGCATGTATTAAATATTCAACCATTCAATCTTGAAATATGATTAAATCGAATTCTTAAAATAATCTTTAGGAATATCAGTTAATGCAATTAAATAAGGATCTTAAAAACAAATTTAAAAGCACAAAAAGGTAAAGCTCAATGATTGCATAGATTGAACATTCAATCACCTAATTTGAAGTCACCTTCTTGGCCTGATCTTTTATTTAACTATACAATGAATTGATAGTTTGATCTAAGAAAGTAAATAACAGAACATGAAAGGAAACTAAATAACTATGAGCTCTTGCCTTAAACTTAATCCAATTGGAAAATACATAAATCTTTCCTATTGCAATATTTTTAGAAAATCAAAGATTGCATAGTTATTCTAAAACTAATATTAAGAAAGCAAATGAACTTTAATCTATAATAGCAATTAAATATCACACATTTGAGGTAGCTGATCTAAAAGTGTGAGAGATGATAAATCGATATGCTCCATATGTAAGTAAAACCAAGTCAAAATGAAGTAACATTCATGAGTAAGGTGTCACAATCTAATTTTGTTTTCAAAGCTTGAGCATAACTCCAACTTTACACATCTCCCATGATAGGAGAAAACTTCCCCTATTTATACAAAAAGATGAGAAGTTATCTCATTAATGAGAGTCCATGAATCTCTCCGTATATTTATAGAGTTACAATCAAAATAGAAAATGATAAGACACATGTCTTCTTAGAGTTTCAATACAAATAGGAAATGAGACACATATCCTCATGATCCCATGATCTTCTCCACTCAAATTCGAATTTTGTTTTGGGAGGCCACATAAGGGTCTTTTAGAAGCTTCATTTTTACCTACACATGTTAGCGATTTCATCCCACTTATTAGATATAAGCATATGCACATTTTTTTCTAATTGTTAACCATAAATTCACTTAAAAATGCTAAGAATTAATAAAGTTTGGAAAAACATAAATGTGACCCAATAATGATAATAGTAAGGTAAATGTAATGAAATGGAGGTAAATGTAATGAAATAGAGGTGGAGTGAAGGTGACAATATGGAAATATAAATGAAAATGTAATGAAAGTGAATGACAATATCAAGGCCCAACATACCCCTCAACTGAAGTTATTGCATGTCCTCATGCAATCTATTACATTAATCATTTTTTATCCTTGATCTTTGGCTTAACTTTGCATGATATCATCTGATAACTTCATACTTCTGTAAAAAAAATTAGTTGAATTGCGACATGGTTCGTTCTTGTGTTACAACCATATTTTGTTGGTGCGTTCATTTTATGTTTGAACTTTGCACAATGATAATTTGATTATTTTTGCAAAGTGTATCTTTATTGGATTGCATCATAGTTGGTTCTTGTGTGAAAACCATGATTGTGTTTGTATCCAATTATCCTTTTAGTACTTTTGACAAGCCTTTGTATGCTTATAAAAATAATGTAATTATTAATATTTTTTGAAAGTATGTGGCCTTTTGAATGTGATATGAATATAGAAAAATATGAATATGAATGTATCCCCCCCAACTGATGATATTGGCAATTTTCTGAGATGAGGAAGAGAAATGTTTTTTCCAAAAATTATCATTCTGGATTTTCAAGGAATTTTATGGTAAAAAGTTAGAAAATGACATACCTTAACTTACCCTTTAGAAATGGACGAGCTGCATGTGTAGTGGCTGCAAAATTTTGATCATAATCTTCTTCAAGTGGTTGGACAATTCATGGAGAAAAGAGTCAAGATGACTTTTTATTTGCTTTTATTAAAACTTGTTGAATATGCTATGGAATAGTGTTGATTCTATTGTTGCCATCTGATTCCGCAGTTGTTATTTGATTCTGTAGTTGTCATCTGATTCTATAGCTGATGTCTGATTCCATAGCTGCCATCTGATTTTGTAGTTGCATATCTTTTACATTTGCTCAAAAATTCTGAAAATGATAATCTTCATGTCTTCAAAACTCATTGGCACAATTCCTGCTATGTGAATAAATATTATGATGTTTAACATAGCAGGAAATTGTTGACTTAGTGGCCACTAATGGATGCCACCAATGAGAGTCAAGATGCTAAACACATCTTGCTAAGTACGAATAATTTTTTTGTTGTCGAGTACCTAGAAGATCTAATGAAAAAGGGACATTGATGTATTCCCATTGTTCGTCAGCATGAGGACTTGCCATTAAGGCATGCAAGCCTCAAGGTGTTTTTGCAAGGATTTTAGACTCAAAGGACTATGGACTCAATAATTTTCATTGAAGAAGGGTTTATTTGCGAAATGAAAAAGGATAAAAAAGGAAAAAGGAAAATGGAAGATGATAATGGAAAATAATAATGACAATGAGCAACAAGCATATAAGTGAGCTTCTTGCTTTTATTTGTGGGTCAAGCGAAAAGTGTATTTGAATAACGGAAAATGAACAACTGACTCTTGCTGGGAAAAATGACTGTGGCTTGCTTTGAATTTTTTGGTTGGATTTATAATTCAAAAGAGAGAAAAGGTAATGGTTTTGATGGATATGAAGATGGACTTGTTCTTATATTTCTCATGGAGTCGATCCTTTGAAGATCAATTGTGCGCACAATTAGTTTTCTTCAATGATCATTCGATCATCCCAAACCTGCAAAAAACTTGACATAAAGAACATAAGTGTGTTAAAAAAGAAATGATCAGTTCCTTTCTAATTTTTATACAAAATGTCAAATGAAATAGACTAAGGAAAATCAAAAGTGTTATATTTAGTCCAGAGCATGATTCCAATAACAATCCATTTTTAAGAAATAACCATGAAAAATAAATTAACTTCCTGTTGTCGAATGACTTCATGCATTGTGCTCAGTAAAATTATTGACATCACAAAGATTTGTTGTTCCCTGCAAGTTAAAACTTCATAAAAATATATATAAAAACAATATTAATGTTAAATGTTTATAAATCATCTAAATAATTTTCCAATTGTTTTGCAAGCCATTATTGAATTGTTATTTGTGCTGCAAAAATAACATATTGTCGGAAAAAATATGAAAAGTAATTGTAAAAAAAAAAAAATTATTTCAATCGAATTTTGCAAGTATTTTTCACTTTATAAATTGCTTCAATAAATTGATTGCATATGTATTAATCATCACAAAAAAAATTATATATTATTTCTTTTTTGCAGAAATAAAATGATTTCATTCATTCAATTTTTGAAAATTATTGTTGTTCATTTCATTACTTCAGTAGTAGGGACCTTTCTCATTCTAGCAGCTGATGTTTTTGGCTTTAGATAAATCTGTGAAATGTGAACATGCAAAAACTTGTATTCCTTGATCAGATTAATATTGGTCTTGAAATTATCTTCCTTTGTTTTGCCTGGAAATCCACATATCACATCAGTCACTATTTGCATGTCTGGCACAAGTCGTATTAATGTATCAACCACAAATCTGAATTCACTGGTTGTATATTCATGTTTTATAGCATTCAAAACAGAATCACTCCCTGACTACATTGGCACATGACAAAACGAGTATACACATGGGTGCACATTAAGTTAACAATTTCTTCCAAGTGTTCAAGGATGTAAGGAGGGAATATTTGTTGAAATTTTGAGGAGGAGAAAGAGTCATTGTTTGATTAGAAGTTTTAGTGAACCAAATGTGTTATTGCCAGCAAAACCTCATGCATAAAAAATAATTCATTTTCCTTACGTAGTCACCAAACAGGGTCCCAAAGAACCGTGATTTCTCTTGAACGGTTAGGAATCCAAGGAAATTATTTTCAGGTTTCAAAACTCATCCCGTTCCAGAAAAAACCCATGTCCCATTTTTTTTAGATTCCCCCTGGTTTGCTTAGAAAATTCGTTTTAAAATTGGGTGTCAAGATAGTTGCGCTTTCTCACAATTAAGTTTTCTGCAGAAATCAATTTTAGATTTCTCCTAAACGGTTGCAAAATCTAGAAAATTGCTCGTGATTTACCTAATTTCCCTCGTTCCAGAGAAAATACATGTGTTAGTTTTGTCTAATTTGCCTCGGTTTTCTCAGAATTTGCATTTTAAAATCGTGTGTTTATGCTGTTGTGTTTTTTAGAAATATTCTGGTGATTTTTGTTTTGCAGGTTTTGAAGGTTAGGCTTGTGGCTACATGGATGTCTTCCAGCAAAGGAAAATGGAAGATCTAACTATATTAATAATCCTATAGACAATTCTGGGGGGCTCGAAATCTGGAATGAGATAAAAGATGGGACATCACTTTGAAGAAATCTAACGGCATCATTTTTGTAATCTCGAAGAAAACTCTTGCATTACAGAGGTAAGGATTTTTGCACATGGATTTGCAAGTCTTGCAGTAGCCAAATAATTTTTATGATATACTAACAAAGCAATTTCTTTTTCCGATCCTCCAGGTCACACGAAGTGCATAAGGAGAGCATACTTGAGAGATTTAGTTTGTTAGCATAGTCAATATTTTATCAATCGGTTCCATTGTAAATTTTGCAAAAATAAATTGAAAAGGCTTGATCTCATACCTTAAATTATCGTTCGTGATCTTTTCTTGTGTTCCTTGTTCTGAACCATTTGTTTTATTGCAATTTTTTCCTACCAAGAGTTAGAAGATGGGTGGTTCTTATTGCACCATAAAATATCAAATTTATCCTAAAAATTATAAAAAATTATTTATATTTTTTGCATCTATCTCAAAACTAATTTATCTTTTTAAAGTATATTCATGCTTCCAATCAAGCCATTTACGGATTAGAATTTTTGAAATGCTCATATCCAAACTTGAAAAATGTACCTGATTGTTTGTAAGGATATATGAAATCGACTTGACCTTTCAATTTTCCACAAGTATCTCTTGAATAATTGATGTATATTGTGGCGTAACCACTTTTTGACATAATTCCTCAATGTAGTCTTTAGGTTGCATTCTAGACCCTTTTTCCATAAATAGTTAGTAAAAACAAAAACAAATAAAATACACTCTAAACTGAAAGCTAGTTCCTATGCACACTTCCCCGGAAATGGTGCCAAAATGTTGGGGCAAAGTGATTTCATGTCATTTAATTTGTCAACGCGGGGGTTCCGTAAACTTGTGAAGCATGTGTCCACTGTATGTGCTAGAAATTGTCTTTCGGTTTAGAGAAATCTAACTACAAAATAACTAAAACCAATTCATCTAATCTATGAAATCAAATAATGAAAATGAAATTCAACTAACCTGTGAAATCAAGTAAAGAAAAGAAAGAAAACAAATTCGAAAGAAAATATAATGCGCGCAATCACACTTGCAGGAATTGAAATTTTAATCTAAGAAAGAATTTCAAAGCATGTAAGAAAAACAACTAATGTATACTTAGTTACTCCAGCATTCAATTATGAGGTGTTCCATTCTTGAGATGATGTGTAAGCAACTATCTATACTTTAACTTCTAATGTCCTAGGAAAGTAAGTAAAGTGTGCAGAAAATAACTTAGTAATTTCATGTATTAAATATTCAACCATTCGATCTTGACATATGATTAAATCAATTTTTTAGAATGATCTTTACAAATATCAGTTAATGCAATTAAATAAGGATTTTAAAAACAAATGTAAAAGCACAAAAAAGTAAAGTTCAATGATTGCATAGGTTGAACATTCAATCACCTAATTTGAAGTCACCTTCTTGGCCTGATCTTTTATTCAATTATACAGTCAATTGATAGTTTGATCTAAGAAATTAAATAACAAAACATGAAAAGAAGCTAAATAGTTATGAGCTCTTGCCTCAAACTTAATCCAATTGGAAAATACATAAATCTTTCCTGTTGCAATGATTTTAGAAAATCAAAGGTTACATAGTCATTCTAAAACTAATACTAAGAAAGAAAATGAACTTTAATCTATAAAAGCAATTAAATCTCACACATTTTAGGTAGATGATCTAAAAGTGTGAGAAATGGTAAATTGAGATGCTCCATATGTAAGCAAAACCAAGTCAAAATGAAGGAACATTCATGAGTAAGGTTCCACAATCTAATTTTGTATTCAGAGCTCAAGCATAACTCCAATTTTACACATCTCCCATGATAGGAGAAAACTTCCCCTATTTATACCAAAAGATGAGAAGTTATCTCATTAATGAGAGTCCATGAATCTCTCCCTATATCTATAGAGCTATAATCAAAATAGGAAATAATAAGACACATGTCTTCTTAGAGTTTCAATACAAATAGGAAATGAGACACATATCCTCATGATTCCATGATCTTCTCCACTCAAATTCGAATTTGGTTAACGTTCTTTTAGAAGTTTCCTTTTGACCTACACATGTCAACAATCTCATCCCACTTGTTAGGTATAAGAATATGCACTTTATTTTCTAGTTTTTAACCATAAATTCACTTTAAAATGCTAAGAATTAATAAAGTTTGGAAAAACATAAATTTGACCCAATAATGATAATGGTAAGGTAAATGTAAAGAAATAAAGGTAAATGTAATGAAATAGAGGTGGAGAGAAGGTGACAATATGGAAATATAAATGAAAATGTAATGGTAGTGAATGGCAATTTCAAGGCCCAATATACCCCCTAACTGAATCTATTGCATGTCCTCATGCAATCTATTAATTAATTATTTTTTATCCTTGAGATTTGGCTTAACTTTGCATGACATCATTTGTTAACTTCATAATTTTGCAAAATCTTTTAGTTGAATTGCAACATAGTTGGTTCTTGTGTTACAACCATATTTTGTTG
Source organism: Pinus taeda (assembly GCA_000404065.3). Taxonomy (NCBI): domain Eukaryota; kingdom Viridiplantae; phylum Streptophyta; class Pinopsida; order Pinales; family Pinaceae; genus Pinus; species Pinus taeda. Next base: position 29,733 of record APFE030026715.1, read on the forward strand.
TTGCATTCATTTTTTATGTTTGAACTTTGCAAAATGATAATTTGATTATTGTTGCAAAGTATATCTTTATTAGATTGTATCATAGTTGGTTCTTGTGTGACAACCATGATTTTGTTTGTATCCAGTTATCCTTTTAGTACTTTTGGCAAGCTTTTGTATGCTCATAACAATAATGTAATTATTAATATTTTTTGAAAGTATGTGGGCTTTTGAATGTGATATGAATATGGCAAAATATGAATATGAATGTATCCCCCCCAACTAATGATATTGGCAATTTTATGAGATGAGGAAGAGAAATGTTTTTTCAAAAAATTATCATTCTAGATTTTCAAGGAATTTTATGGTAAAAAGCTAGAAAATGACATACCTTAACTTACTCTTTAGAAATGGATGAGCTGCATCTGTGGTGGTTGCAAAATTCTGATCATAATCTTCCTCAAGTGGCTGGACAAGTCATGGAGAAAAGAGTCAAGATGACTTGTTTTTTGCTTTTATGAAAATTTGCTAAATCTATTGTGGAATAGTGTTGATTTTGCTACTGCCATCTGATTCTACAGCTGTTATATGATTCTACAACTGTCATCTGATTCTATAGCTATTGTCTGATTTCACAGCTACCATCTAGTTCTGTAGCTGCATATCTTCTATATTTTCCAAATTTTTTTGAAAATGATAGTCTCCATGTCTTCAAAACTCATTGGTACAATTCCTACTATGTGAATAAATGTTCTAATGTCGAACATAGTGGGAAATTGTTGACTTAGTGGCCATTAATGGATGCCACTATTCAACACAAGAACTCTCACCATTGATGACAATGAGATTCAAGATGCCAAACACATCTTGCTAAGTACGAATAATTTTGTTGTTGTCGAGTACTTAGAAGATCTGATGAACAAGGGACATTGATGTATTCCAATTGTTCGTTGGCATGAGGACTTGCCATTAAGACATGCAAGCCTCAAGGTGTTTTTGGAAGGATTTTAGACTCAAAGGACTATGGACTCAATAATTTGCATTGAAGCAGGGTTTATTTGTGAAATGAAAAAGAAAGGAAAGGAAAAATGAAAATGGAAGATGATAATGGAAAATAATAATGACAATAGGCAATAAACATGTACGCGAGCTTCTTGCTTTTATTTGTGGTTTAGGCGGAAAGTATATGTGAATAAAGGAAAATGAACAACTGACTCTTGCTAGGAAAAATGACTATGGCCTACTTTGAATTTCTTGGTTGGATTTATAATTCAAAAGGGAGGAAAGGTAATGCTTTTGATGGATATGGGGATGGACTTGTTCTTATGTTTCTCATGGAATCGATCCTTTGAAGACCAATTGTGCGCACAATTAGTTTTCTTCAATGATCATTCGGTTATCCCAAACCTGCAAAAAACTTGACATAAAGAACATAAGTGTGTTCAAAAAGAAATGATCAGTGCCTTTCTGATTCTTACACAAAATGTCAAATGAAACAAACTAAGGAAAATCAAGTGTTATATTCAGTCCAATTCATGATATTGATAACAATCAATTTTTAAGAAATAACCATGAAAAATAAATTAAGTCCCTGTTGTTGGATGACTTCATGCATTGTGCTCAATAAAACGATTGGCATCACAAAGATTTGATGTGCCCTGCAAGTTAAAACTTCATAGAAAAATACACAACAACAATATCAATGCCAAATGTTTATAAATCATCTAAATAATTTTCCAATTGTTTTGCAAGCCATTATTGAATCATTATTTGTGCTGCAAAAATAACATGCTATCCACAAAAATATGAAAAAGTACTTGTAAAAAAAACTTATTTCAATCAAATTTTGCAAGTATTTTTCACTTTATAAATTGCTTCAATAAACTGATTGCATATGTATTAATCATCACAAATTATATATATATTCACAAGTAAAATGATTTCTTTCATTCAATTTTGAAAAATATTGTTGTTCGTTTCATTAGTTCAAAAGTAGGGACCTTTCTCATTCTAGCAGTTGGCGTTCCTGGCCTTCGATAAAACTGTGAAATGTGAACATATAGAAACTTGTAATCCTTCATCAGATTAATAGTGGTCTCGAAATTATCTTCCTTTGTTTTGCCTGGAAATCCACATATCACATTAGTTGTTATCTGAATGTATGGCAAAAGTCGTATTAATGTATCAACCACAAACTTGAATTCACTGATTGTGTATTCATGCTTCATAGCATTTAAAACAAAATCACTCTCTAACTGCACTAGCACATGACGAAACGAGTATACACATGGGTGCTACATTAAGTTAACAGTTTCTTCCAAGTGTTCAAGGATGTAAGGAGGGTAAATCTATTGAAATTTTGAGGAGGAGCAAGAGTCATTGTTTGATTAGAAGTCTTAGTGAATTAAATGTGTTATTGCCAGCGAAACCTCATGCATAAAAAATAATTTGTTTTCCTCACGTAGTCATCAAACAGGGTCCCGAAGAACCACAATTTTCTCTTGAACAATTAGGAATATGAGGAAATGGTTTTTGGGTTTCTAAATTCATCTTGTTCTAGAAAAAACCCATGTCCCAGGTTTTTCATGTTCTCCTTGGTTTCCTCAAAAAAATTCATTTTAAAATTGGGTGTCAAGATAGTTACGCTTTCTCGCAATTACGTTTTTTGCAAAAATCAATTTCAGATTTCTCCTAAATGCTTGCAAAATCTAGAAAATCGTTCACGAGATACCTAATTGCCCCCATTCTAGAGAAAAATCATGTCTTAGTTTTATCTAATTTGCCTCAATTTGCTCAGAATTTGTGTTTTAAAATCGTGTGTTTATGCTGCTACATTTTTTAGAAATGTTCCGGTGATTTTTGATTTGCAAGTTTTGAAGGTTGGGCTTGTGGCTGCGTGGATGTATTCCAGAAAAAGAAAAGATAAAATCTAACTATATCAATCATGTTATAGACAATTCTAGGGGAGTCGAAATCTGGAATGAGATAAAAGATGGGACATTGCCTTGAAGAAATTTAACTGCATCATTTTTGTAATCTCGCAGAAAACTCTTGCATTATAGAGGTAAGGATTTTTGCACATGGATTTGCAAGTCTTGTAGTAGCTAAATATTTTTCATGATATAATAGGAAAACAATTTCTTTTTCTGATCCTCCAGGTCACACGAAGTGCAGAAGGAGAGCATACTTGAGAGATTTATTTTGTTAGCATAGTCAAGATTTTATCAATCGATTCCATTGTAAATTTTTCAAAAATAAAATGAAAATGCTTGATCTCATAACTTAAATTATCATTCATGATCTTCGCTTTCTCTCCTTGTTCTCAACCATTTGTTTTATTGCAAATTTTTCCTATGAAGGGTTAGTAGATGGGTGGTTCTTACTGCACCATAAAACATCAAGTCTATCCTAAAAACTACAAAAAAAAATATTTTTATTTTTTGTATCTATCTAAAAACTAATATTTTTTTTTTTTAAAGTATATTCATGCTTCCAATGAAGCCATTTATGGATTAGAATTTTTGAAATTATCATATCCAAACTTGAAAAATGTACTTGATTGTTTATAAGGATATGCGAAATTGACTTGACCTTTCGATTTGCCGCAATGATCTCTTGAAGAATTGATAAATATTGTAGCGTATCCGCCTTTTGATACCATTCCTTAATGTAGTCTTTGGGTTGCATTCTAGACCCTTTGTCCATAAATGGTTAGTAAAAACAAAAACAAATATAATACACTCTAAACTGAAAGCTAGTTCCTATGCACAATTCCCTGGCAACAACGCCAAAATGTTGGGGCAAAGTGATTTCCTGTCATTTAATTTGTCAACCCGGGGGTTTCGTAAACTTCTGAATTATGCATGCACTATATGTGCTAGAAATTGTCTTTCGGTTTAGATCAATCTAAATACAAAATAACGGAAACCAATTCATCTAATTTATGAAATAAAATAATGAAAATGAAATTCAAGTAACTTGTCAAATCGAGTAAAGGAAAGAAAGAAAACAAATTCAAAAGAAAATATAGCGCGTGCATTCGCACTTGCAGAAATTCAAATTTTAATCTAAGAAAGAATTTCAAATCATGTAAGAAAAAAAACAACTAATGTATACTTAGTTACTCGAACATTCAATTATGAAGTGTTACCTTCTTGAAATGATGTGTAAGCAACTATCTATACTTTAACTTCTAATGTCCTAGAAAAGTATGTAAAGTGTGCAGAAAATAACTTAGTAATTGCATGTATTAAATATTCAACCATTCAATCTTGAAATATGATTAAATCAATTTCTTAGAATGATCTTTAGGAATATTAGTTAATGCAATTAAATGAGGATCATAAAAGCAAATGTAAAGGCACAAAAAGGTAAAGCTCAATGATTGCATCAGTTGAACATTCAATCACCCAATTTGAAGTCACCTTTTTGGCCTGATATTTTATTCAATTATACAATGAATTGATAGTTTGATCTAAAAAAGTAAATAACAAAACATGAAAGGAAACTAAATAACTATGAGCTTTTGCCTCAAACTTAATCCAATTGGAAAATACATAAATCTTTCATATTGCAATGTTTTTAGAAAATCAAAGATTACACAGACATTTTAAAACTAACACTAAGAAAACAAATGAACTTTAATCTATAAAAGTAATTAAATCTCACACATTTTAGGTAGCTGATCTAAAAGTGTGAGAGACGGTAAATTGAGATGCTCCATATGTAAGAAAAACCAAGTCAAAATGAAGGAACATTCATGAGTAAGGTGCCACAATCTAATTCTGTATTCAAAGCTTGAGCATAACTGATATGAATTGGATCCATAAAAGAACTGTCAAACAGAAGCATGACTGTATCAGGTCGGGGCAAACATCTAAAAAATTCCAAAACAGCGATCAGAAACACCCTGAACCAGTGGCAATGGCCGCTAGCATGGAACGATGAGGACCTCGGTCAAAGCGCACTGACTGAGGCCCATGGAAACTGCACGGGAGGCCGAATTAGCCCCTGGGAGCCCCGGATCGGGAAACAGAGGTGGATTTTGATGCGCGATTAGCATTGGGCAAAAAGGGTCAAAATGGGGAAGCCCCGAGCACTCAGATGCATGGGGAGCCGGAGAACCATGGGTGAAAAAGCGCTAAAGAACAAGGTGGGACCCGCGCTTCGAAAAACCAGTGGTATTAATCAGGGCGCCCTCAAACGGTGAGCAGAATTGGCAAAAATGGAGCGATCCCACTCAGCGGTTAATGCATGGCAAGCGGAGGAGAGAGAAAACTTTCGATGATTGCACGCTAAAGGTTAAGCAAGTCAACCACGCAAAACGTGCGTATGGCGTCGGATCTAGAGGCCCCAAATCGGACGACTAAGATCATGCTCGAAGGGGGAAACAGAATCGACGAAGGAATAAGCCGCAATTTAGAGGGATTTGAAGTCCGTTTTGACTACCACCATGAAATAAGACTCATACCACGACATAACCGAAGAATTGAACTGACGAAAGGTTGGTGCAGTTCGCAGGAGGAGACGTGGACACTCCCTGTGAGATGATGATGACGCCAAGCCAGGGAACTCCAAGTGCAGCTGCAGAAGGCAATTCGACAGAGGCGAGAAGAGGAACTGAACGGACATGGAAACGAATGGCTTAAAGCCATGAACAAATATAGAATGCACAAAGAGGGAAGAAGAAGAAAAGAGACCAGAATCCTGAGAGGAGGACGGAACACAGAAGAGAAGAACAGAGAGAAGAAAGGCAGTGAAGCAATAGCAAAAGCAGAAGACAGAGGGTTGAGCTGACCAAAGGCAACATCGAGCACCAGTGAGCTTGAAGGATTCAAGCCATCCTAGAGAGGATCTGTTCGGACTGAGCACCACATTGGGCTCTCTCCATTATAGACTAGAAGATCATAGAGCCGATAAGGGAAAGAATCTGTGTACTCTAATGGCTTTTCTTGTATTCCTTGTATTCCTTGTATTTTCTTACTATATTTCTCTATTGTTTCCCATTTTTAAGTGTCTGAGTATTGGCAATCTGATCAATTCGTTGCTTAAATAACTTGGACACATCAACATATGAGTCTGTAATACCTTTAACTAATAAATCTTTAACTGAAGTCACTCATAGGGCAATTATCAGATCAAGTGGTATCAGAGCCTTAGGCTATAAGGTTAGATAAGCTTATGTTGGTTTAGTTGTTGAATGTTCACTAGATCAAAGCTCAAATTAGGAGAAGGAGAGTTGGTCAAAACTAATCCTGAAATTGGGAGAGTCTATTCTCGGAAGACAATGTCAGAGGAAGGTTTTGTGGGGCCAGACCCTCAATTCATAGAAAGTTTCCTAGCTATAATGTCTATGGTAGAAGAAATGTGTAGGGACTTTAGAAAGCATAAGGATGAAGATTCATCAAGTTCTAAACAAGATAAAGAAGAATATGAGTCTCATTCCCATGACCACTCAAAAGGAAAAAGGAAAGAAGAAAACTTTCTCACACCTCCTAATAGCCCTGTGCATAATAAGAAAGAATCTTTGATTAAGCTAGATGTTAAATTTGATTTGCCTATATATGATGGAGAGTTAAATGCTGAAAAGTTGTACAATTGGATTAGACAAATTCATGTGTATTGCAGAGTGAAAAACATCAACTCACACAAGAGCAAAATTTAGCTGGCAAGCCTACGCCTAGGAGGCACTGCCTTGGTTTGTTGGGAAGGCAGAACCCAAGCTGACATGAAAAGACATGGTAAGACCATCTCTGTCTGGAGTGACTTTGTTTCTGCAATTAAGAATCAGTTCTATCCATTGGCCTACATGCAACAAGCCATGATGAGTTGGAAAAATCTTCGGCAGTTGAAAGGGAAAAGTGTGCAAGGGTATACTCAAGAATTTAGAAAGAGAGAATCGATTCTAGGGATCTCATTAGACTCACGAGAGACTCTTTTGAAGTACATTGGTGGTCTGCATAGCTACATGAGGCATACCATCCTCAGTTTAATCCCACTAGTATAGATGAGGTATATGTACAAGCTACTCATCTAGAGGCTAGAGGAAAGAATCGAAACCCAGAAGTTGGGGAACCATCCCAACCTAATGCAAGCAAGAGAAAGGAGAAAATAAAGTAGAAGTGGAAAGAAAGGAAGGCTAACCCTGCACAAAAAGGCAAAGCTTCATGCACTCACTGTAAAAAGGATGGGCATGATGGTGAGCACTGTTGAATTCTGCATCCAGAGTTCAGACTTAAGAAGACCGAGGGCAAGAAGAAGAAGACTGCTACATCTATTCAAAAAGATTCGGGGTCAGACTCGGGAGATGAAACAATCATTGCAGCCACAGATATAAAAGGTAAGAATTCTGAAGCATCTACTAGTAATTCTACTCAATCTGTTATTGGTGAAGAACATGAGAGAAAAAGACATGAGCTTTTCCATATTCGAGTTATTTCTAAACATCAAAAGATTGATACTTTGTTTGATAGTGGCTCACAAGTAAATTTGATTTCTGAAGAAATTGTAAAGAAATTGGGATTAGCAACTACACCTCACAAGAAATCATACCCATTAGGATGCTTGAATGATAAAGCACAACTACAAGTGACTAGACAGTGCAAACTCAAGTTTTCTTTTGGGTCAGCATTTGTAGATGAGGTTGAGTTAGACATAATTCCTTTGGATATATGTGGAATTGTTTTAGGAAGTCCTTACTTGTATGATAGAAAATATATTTTCTATAGAGCTGAGAACAAGTATCTACTTGTTAAAGATGGAATCGAAAAATTTGTAAGAGCTCATAAGCTTAAGAATAATTATACTCTCATAAATTTAGGGTAGATGAAAAGAATGATAAATTCATGCAAACAATTCTTACTAATGGTTGTGAAGGAAAAGAAACCTGATAAAAATAATGTATTTGAGGGTTGTAATGCTAAGCAACAAGCTAATATAGAAAATATTATTTCAGAGTATGATGTCCTAGTTCAAGAACCTAGAGGTCCACCACCCAAAAAAGAAATAGTACATGATATTAGTTTGCAGTAAGATGTTCCATTGCCTAACATTGGAATGTACATATTGTCTGCTTTAGTGAATGCTGAAATGAAGAAGCAGGTGCAGGAGTTGCTCAAGAAGGGGTTCATCAGGCCTAACACATCGCCATGTGGTTCACCAATCATTTTTGTGAAAAAGAAAGATGGCTCATGGGAATGTGCATTGACTATTAAGCACTGAATAAGATAACAATAAAAAATCGGTATCCCCTTCCTCGCATGATCAATTAAAGGAAGCTATTTATTTCACTAGCCTGGATTTGCACAGTGGATACCATCAGGTCAGAGTTGCGGAGTGAGATGCATGGAAGACTGCTTTCAAAACAAAGCAGGGATTGTATGAGTGGCTGGTTATGCCTTTTGGCTTGACCAATTTCCCTACTACTTTCATGAGATTAATGAAAGATGTACTCAGACCTTTTCTCGATGATTTCATTATTGTATATCTAGATGACATTTTGATTTTTAGTAAAACGTGGGAAGAACACTTAAAGCATGTTAAGCAGACATTAGATGTTTTGAAAAGAGAAAAAAATTATGTTTAGATGTTTTTAAAAGAGAAAAACTTTATGTTAAACTCTCAAAATGTGAATTTGGCAAAACATCTCTAAATTATTTGGGTCATATAGTAGGGGGTGGTGCATTGAAAATAGATCCCTCTAAAGTGGCAGTCATTGTAAACTGGCCTAAACCCAAGTCTGCTACAAAAGTGAGAAGCTTCTTAGGACCAGCACAATAGTGGAGGAAGTTCATTTCTAACTTTTCCTCAATTTCAGCTCCCTTACATGCTTTGATAGGATTGAACAAGGTGTTTCAGTGGGGAGGCAAACATCAGAAAGCCTTTGACACCTTGAAAGTAAAGATTAGTACAACACTTGTATTAGCACTGCCTGATCTACAAAGAACATTTGAGATCCAAACAGATGCCAGTGACTATGCTATGGGAGCAGTGTTGACACAACACAGTAAACCCATATGTTATCATTCTAAGACTTTTAATCCTGCAGTAGTTAACTATCCTACATATGACAAAGAATTGTATGCATTAGTTCAGAGTGTGAAAAGGTGGAAACATTATTTGATGGACAAAGAGACAGTAATACATACTGATCATCAACCACTTCAATATCTACACTCCCAAACTAAGTTGCAGCAATCAAGACATTACAAGTGGATGGGTTTTCTACAATAGTTTCATTTGATCATCAGATATAAAAAGGGCATACACAACAAAGTTGCAGACATGTTATCTAGACCCATTATAAATGCATCTACTATACTTAAGCATAATTTTGTACTACATGAAAGTTACATTGAACAATATGCTTAAGATATAGAACTTTTAAAGATGTATATGCAACTTTGAGTCAAGGCAAAAAGGTAGAAGAATTAGATTATCATGTTGAAATACCTACTCTTATATCATTCTGGGAAACTCTGCATTCCACAAACTGAGAGAGTAAAGATAATTAGAGAGGCACACACTTCTCTAATATCATGTCACTTTGGGGTAAGTAAAATAGTTGCACAACTGCAAAGATTTTGTTATTGGCCGAAAATGAATGAGATAGTTTCTAGATATGTAAAAGGGTGTACTATGTGTGCTAAAAGCAAGCCCAGCAATAGAAAGCTAGGCTTGTACACTCCATTACTAGTTCCTTCTCACCCTTGAGAAAGTGTTTCCATGGATTTTGTTGGAGGACTACCTAAATCTAGGAAAGGTCATGATTATCTGTATGTGGTTGTGGATAGGTTCAGCAAAATGTGTATTTTGATACCTTGTAATCAACAAATTACAGCTAAACAGACTGCAAAATTATTCTTTGAACATGTATGGATTCATTTTGGATTACCCAATTCTCTTTTATCTGATCGAGACACCTGATTTGTGGGGAAGTTTTGGTCAAGTCTGTGGGAGCTGATGGACACCCAACTGAAGAAAAGCACAGCTTTTCATCCACAAACTGATGGCCAGACAGTAGTAGTTAATAGGATAGTGATCCAGTTACTCAAAGGATACTGCAAAAAACATCCTAAGCTTTGGGATGAACACTTATGTTATGTGCAGCATGCTTACAACAGATCAAAACACTCTTCTACTCAGAGATCTCCTTTTGAGGCCTTTTTTGGTTTCATACCAAGATCTCCTTTGGATTTTGTCTTTGGTAAAGATACCACAGTTAATGGACATAGTGATGTGGACAAGGCAACTAGGTTCATTGAACAGATCTAGGAGATCCACCAAGCAGTATAGGAACAACTAGAAAGGAGCCCAGCCAAATATAAGGCAAGGCATGACAAGCATCGGATGGAGCATAGTTTTCAAGTTGGAGACCAAGTCTGGCTATACATCAGCAAGGTGAAGGTAAAAATCTAAGGCCAATGAGTGTTATAGCTCCAAATCTCACTATTATGGTTTGTGATGCTACACCCATGGCCTAGGGCAACCCCTCCTTCCAGACCTGGTCCAAAATATAAAAAACAGTGTTTTATTCCCTGTACGCGACATTTCCCTGAGTTAAACGCGTGTATACGTGGGTTCATACATACCTAACCCGCGTATATGTATTAAAACACTTAAAAAATATAAAAACTCCGTATTTTCGGGCGGAGATCGTGGGTTTTACCTGCTGATCACCTGTTAGTGCCCGTGGCCTCAACTGTCCCCAACCAATTCCTAACTAAAAAAACTACTTTGGAGTTGGTATAAAAAGACATCAAGGGGAAGGCCTAAGGAGGAGAAATCATTGAGCAAAGTTATTATACTGATTTTTTATCCCCCTGATCAGGTCTGAAGACCTTTGTGCCTTCTGCACTTCCCCATTTTGTACAGGAAACCCTTGTTTCCTTGTGATTTGATGTTCATCCCTTAGTTATGACATCTTGGAGTGAGTATTGGAAGGAGACCTACTAGAGGCTTGAGGCGGAACGGATCCAGAAGGAGGCTGAGCTTTGAGCCTGCAGAAGTGGTTCAGGTGATATTGCTCTTTTTTCTACTATTCTATTTGTCTAATAAAGAAACACATCTTGTTCCCGAAATGCTTCTTTCTTTATGTTAATGATGTTCATATTCGAATTTCATGCATGAATGGATGTCTAAAAGTTTATAACTAACTCCTTTCTTATATAACATAAAGATCATTTTTATGTAAATCTTTGTCCATATACTGCTGCATTCCTTGGAATTGTTGTTTTTGCAGGGCAAAGGAGCGGAAGGGACGTGAAGAAGGGTTTGCACCCTTGAGTAACTACCCGAACGTAGGACCTCAGGTATGTCCTTCTCACCTTAGAAGTAGCTCTTTATAGCATAAACGACTCTGTGTGTGTATGTTTCTTGACTTAGACAACTTCCAGTCTGCTAGGGTTCCACCCAAGAGCAGAGGGGATAATATCCCGCAACAGAACTGGCGACTCCACTGGGGAGCAACATCCTTGTTGTTCCTTGTTGGGCGTTTGTCAAGCCTATCAGGGCTCAGTAGCTTGCTGGCTTATTGTTATTGTTTGGTCTGTTTCTGACTTTTGAGATTTACCAGTTTCTTGAGTTTCTTTTTTATTTTTCTTGAAAGACCACATACACGCTGCTTTTCTTAGTTACAGAAGTGTGTAAACGCTTGTTGTCTGAAGTAAACCTACGTATACGCAGGTTTCCTCAGGCACAGTCGCGTATACACGCATTCTGCACTGAATGCAGTCGCGTATACTTGGCAGTTTTCAAGATTTATAAACCCTTTTGTCTCTGGAGTGTTTTTGGTGCTTTCAGTCAGTTTTAAGAAGTCATCTTTGTCAGTATCAGTTCTCTGTTTTCCAGCAAGTGTCCTTACTCAGACTTCTCTCTAAATTATAAGAAGTCTTGGTCTTGTTTCGTGTTTGCGAGTGTCATCATCTTTTGCTTTAAACACACAAGATTTCCTTATTGGAATCTTGGCTGCCCTGAGTGATCAGAGCATAAAAGATTATCATTAATCTCTGTGTTTAACTTTGTTCTTGGTGACTTTTTGGTTTGCTTAACGAAATAGACTTTTATGACCAATTTCTTCTTTGTTTCATCAAAGTTGTCATTTTGATACTTTCTTGGAACCGTCTTTTTGATCTTTTTCGGTCTTTGCTACCAAAGCTTTCCTTGCTGCCTTCCATTGTCGAAAGCCCTTTTGAGCACATTTGTTTTTTGTTGAGTTTTCATTCCTTGTTGAGTGTAAACTTGCAAAGAGTGTTTCTTGCTTGTTTCAATTGTGAAGTGACGGTTTTTGTTGAAAGCATTTTCAAAAAGACCCTTTTTGTTTCTACTTTCAAGTGAACTTTTTGAAAAGTTTTAGTTTTTGCTTTCTTGAACTTGCTTTTCATTTTGTTTCCTTTTGTTGAATGAAAGTGTTTTTGCTATCTTGAGTTTTGCTTTTAGTATTTAGACGAATTGTACCATCTTTGATTCTATCTAAATATAGTAAGTGGCAAAAAGGAAATTTGATCAACAAAAACAACTTTTATTTCTTGTTAGAGTAGTTTTCAATCTTGCATCAAGCATTTAGTCTTGCATTTAGGACAAATTTGCATCTCTTTTGGCATAAAGTAGATTTGTTAACTTTTGAGTGTGAAGTATGAATGAATAGAAAAGAAAACAAAAAGTTCGTTTTAGTAGAAGTTTCCTTCTGAACCCTGTAGAAGATTACTTTTCATCGAAAAACGATGACAAAGTGCATAAGCATATAGTTAAGTTTTATTAATATTTTTTGCGTCAAAAAAACACACACCATCAGTTTCACTTCCACCATCCTTTGACTTAAAGAACAACCCTTAAAATCAAGCGCTAATTAAAATCAACTAGAATTGTTTTATTTTAAGTTACACAAACAAGTTTTAGGATTTTAGGGCCTTGGAATAGGCGAGTGGAGAG
>APFE030026716.1:0-27102 GCA_000404065.3 Pinus taeda
AGTGGGAAATCTCTATGTATATGTGTTTTATGTGTTATGCTCTCGCATTTTTATTTTTCCTGTGATTTAGAATTCGTATGCAGGTAATTTCTGTACGGGGTTAAAACCTACAGTGGCGTTGTTTATACTTAGTATTGAATTTTTGAAAGATGTCATGGACTTGTTGGTGGATGTGCTGAATTTTATCAATAAAATTGGTAGCTTTATCTCAGATTGAACATGTGCAAAATATGCCTATGTAGTTGCAAGGGGCAGTGAGACATTAATGGGACCTTAGGCCCACTTGAAAGGGGTTGTGGTGAGTAGAGCTATGGAGAACTCTGTTGTATCTAATTTGAACATAGGGGAGACTCTCATTCCATGTTCGTAGATACTTGGATTTGTACATCCGTAAAATTCACACAATCATCTTGTTAAAAACCTTTGTCTGACCATCAGTCTGGGGGTGGAAGGCAATTTATTTGGTGAGCTTGGTATCCAACAATGACTAGAGGCTCGAAAAAAATGTGCTTAGGAACCTGCTATCTTGATATGTGATGTTGATCTGTGGGATCCCAAAATGTACCCACACCTGTTTGAAGAATATCTTTGCAATGACTTCTATTGTGATACTCTTTTTGTAGGCATTCGGGCTGGCCATCTTAGAAAATCTATCAACAACCACAAACACACAGTCATTACCATGCTTGGTAGAATGAAGTTCAGACATATAATCCATCGAGATAGACTCCCAAGGCCTTATAGGAGTAGTCAAAGGGGTATGCAAGCCTTGCTTCTTAATAGTTGGTTTAGCAATGGTGCAAGTGGTGTAGGACCTAATTTACTTTCAAACATCTTGTCAAAGTTTCGACCACCAAAAATATTGTTGTAGCACTCCCACAATTTTTTTTCTCATGAAAGTTCTCTACTACCCAACTATAATGTGCCTCCTAGATCAGCTTGGCACACTCGCTTGAAGGAACAAAAAGGTGTTCTAGGTAGCACAATAGTTCATCCTGAAAGTGGAAGTTAGGAACTTGCTCGCCCGCCATCAATAGCTAGTATGTGGAAACACATTTTGGATCACTTTTTATAGATGTGTCCATCTACAGATATCGCGCCCACAAGAGTTGAGAACGTTATTCAACACCATAGTTGGGGGCTAAATGAGGCAATTTGCGATGTGATTAGTGTTGCCCTTCTTGTATTTAATGTTCAAATGGAATTTTTGCAGATATGTGGAACATTTATGATGCCAAGCATTCTCTAATTTCCCATGTGTCCACATAAATGGAAGAGGTCATTTAGTTGTTTGGATGATCATCTCCTTCCCCAGAATATAATGTTTTCATTATCGATAGGCCTGCATGTTGGAATACATCTTGTTAGCTTGAGGGGTCCTTACCCAGATTCAAAGTTAGTTGCGCCAACCAACAAAACCCTAAACTACTGGCCCTTTCAGCAACAACCCGCGTAGCACAGGCTGCAGTCTCACCCGAAGCAATATTGGGGGATGATAGAACCAGGTTTCTACATCCAGAGGTCTATGTGATGGGTTTCTATTACTTCTAGGGCTTTATCCTGACCTTCACAAACCCTAACCCTTTAATTGCAGAAATCACAGTAACTTACAGAAACAATATCTAACCCTTCACGAAACAATTAAAACATTCATAATATCCTGCAAACTATCAAATCTACTACTTTCACGTATTAATTAAGAGTTTATTTAGATAATTGCATAAAACTGAGTGAATACACATAAATTACATAAGTAAATATAAAGGCACATATACACAATTATTGCTCCAAAATAGTCATTATTGATATAATCTTTCTGTTACAGACTTTACTTCCCTGTGCACATAGTTTCAGGGGCCCACGCACTCATCTTGCGGACTTACCAAGGTCTTCACACACGCAGTAGTAGGAGCCTTCCCCTTCGCCTAAGTATAGAAAACAAATTTTCCTACCTCAGATTATTTTCCCATACAATGATATTCCATTCTTACTTCCTATGACTCGCTATGACTTCTTTATATAGATTCTTCTTTTAAAATACCATCATTCGCGAACCATGGGCGGGTCACAAAACATCATATCTTCTAACAAACTAAGGAACTAAAGCCCCTTTAACTCCTATGACCTTCGCGCCCCACTCCCTCAAAATGCAGAGACTTTACATAATTAACAAAATTAGTTACAAAATTTACCCCAGGGGACCCTGTCACAACACATCTCCTTATCATAGGTGGGGTATCTCTGAACAATATTAGAGAGTGTCTCACTATGATGGTCCATTGAATGTCCTTATATAATGAGGATTGCACCAATAGGATAGTTAGAGGCATATGTCTCAATCTCAGATGGTTTTTGCAGGCCTAGCAGGGTGAGGATTGGTACAGAGAAAAGGTGATGTTTTAGTTCATCGAATGCCTTCTATTGTGACTCAGACAAAAAAAAACTTTGCTTCCACTCCACCCTTGGTAACTTGACTTAAGGGCTAAGTGATATAAGAGAACCCCAACACAAATCTTTAGTATAAATTAAGAAGTTGCAAAGATATGTTAGAGTTGTTGGGGATGACCAATCCCTAATGACTTAGATCTCAGCTAGATCCACATGCACACCTTGCTCATCAATAATTAAACCTAGATATGGGACCGTGTTCATGTCGAAGGAGCACTTTTCCAAGTTAGGACATAGATTTTGTTGTCACACATTGTGAAGGATCTATCGAATGTGATGCATGTGCTCTGCCCAACTCTCTTTGAACATGAGGATATCATCCATATATACAAGCATGAAATAGTTCTTTAAAAGCAACAAGAAGTCATCAATCAACCTCATGAAAGTTGTTGGGGCATTCTTCAACCCAAAAGGCATGACCAACCATTCAAAAAGACCCTCCTTGGACTTAAAAGTGGTCTTCCACACATTAGTTAGTTCTATTTGAACTTGGTGATAAGTAGACTTTAAACCAATCTCACTAAAGTACTTGGCCCCTATGATTTTGTCAAGAAGGTTGTCAATCTGGGGAATTGGGTGTCTGTTCCTGACTATGATTTTTTTTAGAGCCCAATAATCAATGCAAAATATCCAAGTCCCATCCTTATTTTACATGAGTACAATTGGACTCCCACGGGAAGAGGAACTCGGTCATTTGTGCACTTTTTTTAGCAGTTGTTGGATCTGCCACTTAATTTCCTCATTGTCCCAAAGAGAGCAATGATAGATTGGCCCATTAGGTAGAGGTTCACCAAGGGTCAGATTGATTAAATGATTGATCTGACAGTGTAACGGTACCCCTGTGGTTGAGGAGAAGATATCTATATACTTTTCCATGACCTTATCCACTTGCCTCTGTTGTGTGGAGGAGACTTGTGTGGAAGCCATGGTCTTCTCCTTAGTTTGAGAGTGAATAAAGAAGAAGACAAATTTCCTAGTCTAGGAGATGATCTTACTGCATTACTTAGAAGAGATCAAAGAAATGATAGTACGTGTATCTACCTATATTATCCTATATATTTTTCTGCCCAAAGTGATAATAACACTACAAGGTATAGATTCTTTATTTGTTTAGCTTGGGAGGTACTCTCACAACCCATGGGGCATTGGTTTGTGATAAGTTGACCACAAAAGGGATTTGTGGGCAATGTACCCAAGCAGTGGGCTTTGGACCCAAAGTTGTGGGAAAGTACCCAAGCAAAAAAATAATTTTTTGTTCATTGGTTACATGAGGGAACCCTTGAAGGGGTAAGGGGGACCTAAGGTAACCGTGGAGTGTATTTATCAAATGAAAGAAGTCAATTTTCTTATGATATTTGGGGTTTTTGTCAACAAGATCAAGTCGGCCTAGGCTTGAGTGGTGTCACTCAAGGGCTAATAGATTCCCCCATGAAGACTATAAGAAGGAAAGAGATGAAGCTCATTTAATCACCATCCAAGAAGCATTCTTCTCAAGTGTGTCTACTCTTAAGAAGTGTGAAAAGACCTCAGGAAGGTACAAAGCCTAAGGAGGATGAAAAACTGGAGCTATAAGGTCTTTCTCATTTCTGATTTGGTGGACAAGTTTTCTCAGCCTAGAGTAGAGTATCTCTATGTATTTTTGGCCCTCAAGGAAAGGTATGTTCTATGCTAATTGAAGGTATGTTTCATGCCCTATATAGGGCTTCTTCTTGTGACTAAGAATCATACGAATATGCCCTAGTATGTCTATATTTGCTTGCTCAATTTTATGTCCTGTGGAGAGGGCCGAGTGCTAGAATGTCTATGTGAGAAGGCCGGAAAATTAAAGTGATTTGAGACTATGATTGACCTATGTTTAGGCCACTTTTTGTCTCAATTATGGTAAATGTTTTTATGCCACAAATTTCAAGAGTAAAAGGGGCCGAATTTGTGATCAAGTGGACAAGAAGAGCATGAAGAAGGCAGAGTAGAAGTGGATTGTTACAGTGAAGAAGAAGGGTATGGGAGAGTCATTACGTTGGAGGATGAATTTTGTAGGTGATGGAAATGGTTTAAGGTATGTTCATAAGAATTGTTGAACAACAGTTAGAGCAAACTAAGAACAGTGCCTTTATGGATTTAAGTACTTTTAAGTGGTTATGTTTTTGTGTGGCCTAGATCAGTCTTCCTTAATGGAGTTAAGGAGTTGTGAGTGGGTTGATTGAAATATCTTAGTATGATGACAAAGGAGCACACTTTTCACTGTGTGAGGGAAACTTCATTTAACCCTAAGTCTAATCATCTTTGGAGCAGTAAAGAGACATGAAGAGGGAAAAATTGAAGACCCTATGAGTTGGAAATCTTGGAGGAACAGGAGAGAAACTAGAGGGAAAATATGTGAGCCTATGTTCAGTCATCTAGAAGTAGCTAGAAGATTGATAGTGGAAGTTTGACCGATTGAAGATGAAGACATTCTAAAGTTGAAAAAGTATTGTGAGAAACATAAGAGGTGGCAAAGGACCTGTCAGAAGTGTTCAAGGTACATGGACTGAAAGGGTTATGGAAGTGCTACATCAACAAGTAAGTCAAGTGTACTTTGTTCAAGGGCATATTGGTAGTCATAAGTTGTTGACTCCAAGCCCTAGTTGTTCTTGTATCAATATTGATTGTAAGAGCCATGATCCCCGGTATGTGAGCCCTATGTTTATTGTATTAAATATTGTAATATAATATGCTTGGGTTGAAAATCATCTTATGCACTAAGTTAATTCATTGTTGTATGTTTTTCGCTATGCAAAATGCTAGTGTTGTGGTATTTTAGTGTGTTTGTGATCGTGTTCTTAGACATAAACCTATTTATGAAGTGTCGTGGAAAAATCAACATGGTATCAAAGCCATTTTGAAGGAAAAAAAACCAGAGTGTGCATAACAAAACAACTCAAGAGGGAGTTGGTTGCATTGTTATTGGACTAATAGCAATGGAAAAGTTGGTGATTGGTCTCAGATATGAGGATAGGTTGGATGGGTTGTCCAACTATAGTCCTTGGAAGGAAAGGATTAAGTTGGTCTCAATGGTGAACAAGATATGGTAGTTCATCGACAAGGAGATTAAAAAGCCAACTAGCCCTAAGGAGTTGGAAATGTATGAGGAGTTGGATACGAAGGTGTTTCGTAATTTAATTGATGTTAAATTAATTACATGAACTATCAACCAGGGCTAGTAAACTGATGAAATGTATGTGCTAGCAGTCTTTGTCACTCATGCAATTCCTAAGTTAATTTGAGATATAGAAATGCACATGTTTCTCTATGGCTATGTAAGTAAATAAATTGCCCGTAAAAATGGAACCAATTCTATTTCTCTTACTTAAAATAAAATCATACTCACACTTTGCTTGAAATAAGATCACTCACACACTTGCTTTAAATGAAATCACTCTTGCTTATAAATAAAATCACACTTTCTTAAATGAAAATCACACTTTCTTATAAGTAAAATCACACTTTCTTAAATGAAAATCACACTTGCATTCAAATGGAATTAGCCTTGCTTATAAATAAAATCACACTTGCTTAAAATCACACTATAAATGAATCCACTTTAACAAAAAGAAAGATTAGTTCTTCAAATGAAAATCTTATCTATATCAATACAATGTAAAGTTATGCTTCTAATCTATGTTAAATCATACTTTGTCCATGTGCACTAGAAATATCGCTTCTCTTCAACAATAACATGATTATATAAACCTGTTGCAAAACAATCTCAAACCTCTATCTAGCAATCAAAACTTAAATTATTAAACAAAATGATAGAAATCTATGGGAAACGTAAAATGAATTTCTAACTGTAAAAAAAAGGAACACCTTATTATCTCGAGTGTAACAACCTTGATGAAAAGTTCATGTAATAAAACTTAATAAAGGCAAAATAAGACCATGGTTAAGGGACATTTATTCCAAGCTGAATGTTGGGAAAATATACCCTAGTGGGCATCACTGGATGTGTGTTTTGGCTAAGGAAATTGGCAACGGCTAAGGCAAAGGCATTAAAAGGCAAAAATGTATTTTGGCGCATTTATTTATGAAAATAAATGAAATTAGGAGAAAAGGAAGGTAAATGGTCATAGGTTGCATGTGAGGAGTAAATTGAAGGAAAATAATGGAAAATGAAGAAATTAGAGGTCTCGTGCATAAAAAGGCTCCTGAGGATCAGTTCATGGCTTTTGTCACGTTCAAATTTGTAGCTCTCTCATTATTCTCTCTCTCTCTCTCACTCTCTTGGTCACTTAGATTTTTCTTGGTGCACTCTAGTTTGGAGCAAGGAAAGGAAAAGCAAGCGAAGGAAAGGAAGGAAATCAAGGAACAAGGAAAGGAAAGCATGATTAAGCAGCTTCAATAGGAATAATTGCAGGTAACCTTTTGCATGTGTGATTTCCTAGCTAGTTTGGACATGCATGGCTTTCCATGTTGGTGTATGGTTCTCTTACTATCGGTGGCATGGTATTGTCAAGTTTTGACAATGGATTTCAGCCTAGCCTAGCCTTTTCCGAATGCCATGGTATTTTGGGATGTTTATTTCAGTTTTTGAGCTTTGGTTTGCCGAATGGATTTCCAAATCTAGGGCATAGGTGGTCTCAAGGTTCATTCCCAGAGGCCTAGGAATCCCTTGACTGATTTTGGTGGGATACACAATAAAGCCTAAGGGATAAGTCTTAGTTTAGGGCCTAGTGATCCAGGTTAGATTGCAGTAAATCCTGAGAGACAAGGAGACAAAAAATTCCTCCAGGAGAGTGATGCATTCCAGATGGCATTCCAAGTTTTGTTTGGTTGTGATCAGAGCACCCATTTTGGTTTGATCACTATTGGATGAGGGTGGAGGCGGTTTAACCTCTGGATTCCCTTGGTTGTTCTTGGATTGGTTGTTCTATGAGATCCCACATTCATGCTTGGAATATGGCACGGGGGTGACTAGATGAAAGAGAGATTTGGTTCAACCATGTTTATGGTCGGGTTATACGTGGAAGTCCCAAACCTGGTCATATTTGCCTATGATTAATACAAGCTAAGTTCTCTTAATTTTGCACTGATTTATATGTGGATTTAATGGATGTCATATCTTTGATATTTATATGATTTAACGCTGGTTATAAGCATGGTTGTGTGACTAGTTTATGCCATGATTATTTCATGTATTTACTTGCAACTGTTAAATGGATGGATGCAAGACCTAATTGATGATCTAATAGCTCAATGGAGAAGGCAGTGATCCTTCTGATGATGTTTCATAAGTTGTTTCAGTCATTTATGTTATGTCTTGTATCCTAGACTTGTAGGTTGCATTGATGCCAAGTGTTTGACAGAATACCAGTCCCAGTTGGGGATGCTGCAGGCCTAGTGTTGAGGGTGATTTTTGATTGATCAGCGTTGTTATCATGTTTTTAATGATCTCTTAAAGTTACAACAAGTTTTGGGTAGAGGCTAGGATTTTGAGCTAGAAAAGTGGCTTAAATCCCAGGGTGGCTAGCACATAACTGGCAATTTTGGACCACAGTCATTGGCAGGAACGCCTGTGAGAGAGACTTTGAGTTGTTGGTCTCTCCCTTTCCCATAGCATGAGAGTAACTGAGGGCTAAGAGCTGCAGAATAGTAGTGGGACCCATGGATAGGTTGTCTGAGTGGTTGACTTGTCTCCTGAGGGGTCCTTTGATGATGTTGGATGACTATATGTGATGTTCCATCTATTCCACTTCCTTAAAGTGACATAGGATGTCGAATTGGATCATAGTAGCCTCTCTTCTCATGTTTACCCCAATTGGCATGGTTTCTTTGGGTAGACTTGGGAGGGGGTGTTACATCGAGGGGGGCCTCCTATTAGAAGCATGTGACACTATAACACTTTCACGAGATGATCAACCACACATTGAGATCACACGTCAAGAATATGGAATGAAATAGATTTTGTATATAAAAACAAAGCTTTTACAAATAAAATTCAAGTATGTCCCAGCTATGCCTAGAGGCATATTTATAAAACCCTTATGCAATAAATGTTTTATATCATTACGCCGATTCTAACCGAAATTAGCTATAATTAACTGTAAAAGATAAGATATCGTGGTATGATCATGATTTTCTATCAATGCAGCAAATCATGAGATGAAAAATATGCATCTCGCTCATTTGATTCGCCTTCTACAGTGGTTGACTTATCCTTTGACCGAGTTGTTAGAGTGCCTTCTTTATCAATCCAAATTCTTCAAATAGGAACAAATCGTTGTCCCAGCTTATTGTCAACTACCCATATGCCTTGTTCCTCGGTTGAAGCTCCGCAACCTATCGAACCTTGGACTTAGCTGCAGAAACATAAATCAACTACGAAATCATTGTAATTCAATAGCTCATGTAGATATTAAGTTAAAGAATAAAGACAAATGATATTTATAAAATAGAAGATGATCATGTACCTATTATGCTATCAACCTTGTAAACTAATACCCAAATTGTAGTTATGAAGGTCAAAAAGGGAGGAATGGAGTGAAAAAGAGTTGTCAAAAAGAAGCAATTCTGGGGTTCAACATTCCCCCACACAAAAGACATTGCAAGTCCTCATGCAAAATTTCAAAATTTGTGAGTCCTTCCTGTTACTGAGCCTCCTCAGATACCTGATTAAGGACATCCAAGTTATTCCTCCTTTATTTCTAGCAGTGACTGCCATCCTCGGTTTCTTCATCAAAATTCTATGTTGCAGGCCTATAATCTTCCTCTTCAAAAATTTGCTTTGATCTATCAATTTCTTGTTTTTCTTATACCACAAACCAAAATGTAGAAGGATGTTATCATTCTGGGTTCTGTGGATTTCATTCTATGCCTTTACTTTTTAATTCTCCTGCTTCACATGTCTATTTAGTGTTTCTAATTCATAAATTTCTTGCTTGAGGGTGTCTTTAACTTGAACTTCTCCTGAAATATTAGAATTTATTGCTTCATTTTCTCCTTGTTTTGAGGATGATGTAATATTTTTACCTATAGCTCTTCTTCTAAAGATTCTATATAGTCATGAATTCCCTGCTACATGGGATCAATCTCTGGAGTTCTTCTAACTAGACTGGCAACTGGTGATGGAATAAGTGATGATGGAACCGTTGGTGATGGAATTGGTGATGATGAAACTCTAGGTTCGATTTCTTCTTTCTCTAAATCAACAAATTATGGGTACTTTCAAGGTTGTTCATGCACTTCTTCTTATGGTAGATGATGGTTTAGATGGTGATATAGTAGTAAGATACTACTTAACTTTTCCCTGCTTTGTTTTCTCTTGCTCCATTCTCTTTTTAGATGAACTTTTTTCTCTAGTGCTAGCTATATTTCTTTTAAGATTTTTCTTTTTAAGATTCACTAACATATCTGCAAGAGGAGTCTCATCCTCTGAATGTTGTTGCTCTTGTTGTAGAGGTTAGTTATCTTCTATGCGCAACTTCCTTCTACTTTTCTTTGTCTTACCACTAAGCTCTTATATTTCTGCTTCCTTTGAATATTTCTAACCAAGAAATCTTAACTATTGTCTCCTATGTTTCTTATATGTGCTCCAATCAAGATTTTCACTAGGCCATGATGGTATAGAGCGTTATCTATAGATTGTATTTTTCTTTGAACATTACCAACCATCTTTCTTAAACTTCGAAGTAGGAAATATGAAAGGTTAATTTCATTTCCATCTAGAAAATTCCTCATTAAACGTGCATGATAAAAGAACATGTTACCAAATCTTCATTCACAAGTTATAAACTTTTGAATGATTAGGAGCAAATTCCTCCACTTACTCTTCAAATCCATGAATGGTATTCCATTTTTAAACACAGAATGTCCATACCTGGGTTCTTGAGAAAACTCTCCATTCTTTTTCTTCAATTCTTCTGTTCTTAAACCAGCGCTCTCCAATTCTTGGCAATCGTGTGGCTCTTGCTACGAAATACTATGTTAACACTAGCTTCACATCCCCAATTTCTGCTTCAATGTCGTCATATGCCCTAACAAAAGATTTTGTTACCTCCTTCTCATGCCCATCGAATTTCTCCACAAATTCTAGCCATCTATGGCTATCCCTCGAGAAACCTAATCCCATTCGGCTCTGACCTTACAATGAATCCCATGATAGAGAATTCTAGCCCGTAATTTCTCTTTTGAGAGGGTTAAGGAGTAAGAGAAATTTGAGTATGGAATGAATTAGAAAACAAAGTTTAGGTGAGGGCAGTCTCGGCAATAAAACAGGGTTGAGTGAAATGGAAGTGCTTTTGCATGAAGAGGAGTGATGAATGGAGAGGAGAGGGTGATCCTTGAATTATATCACGATGAAACCCTGACTTGGTTGACAAGACATTGATATTTTCGTTAAAACCGAAATCGTGTGAGAGTAATTAAGGGTAATCATTATTCAATATGGCAATAACAACGATTACACATTTATTTCATAATTCAAATGTTCTACCTTTATTATATAATTTAATATTTACATACCTTTGATCCTTTGTCTTACTAATTTTTATTTGTCTTTTGTAGGTTGCTTCAGCTGCAATCTTCATTGGATTTGCTTTTTCCATTATCTTCATCTACCCTGGTTGCAATATGCCAATTCAGCTACAGAATTTTGTTAGAAATGTTGATTGTTGACAATTATGTAGCTGCTTTATTTTCAAAAGAGAAAAGAGGAATAACAAGAAAATGGGACTAGAATAGGGAAAAGAAAATCTAGGTTGCCAAGAACTCTTGGTTTTCAACCTAGATTTTTTGTATAAACATGCCAACAATGTCAGTTTTTATGTTTATACATTTTATTTTATATATATATATATATATATATATATATATAGTATATATTGAAAAAGAAAGTAGAAGACTAAGTTGGAGAGGAAGAAGAATCTTCCTTGACCAACTTCAAATCAAGATTATCTTGCAGATTTCTTATAAATTCCTCCCTTGTTAACGGTTTATGATATATTCATAATTTATGTCCATTTACAAGGAATGTCACTTTCTCTTCATCAATGGTTTTGATTCTGACTATTCCATTATACAAGACAATTTCAATCTCATAAGGACCAAGCCATTGAGTTTGAAATTTTCCTTGAAAATCTTTAAATTTTGAATCAAAAAGCAATGCCTAATTACCAGGCTGAAGTTTCTTTTCTTTAATAAACTTATCATGCCACCTGGATCTTTTTTGTTGGAATATATTGGTTATTTGAATAACATATTGTCTTATCTCAACAAGTTCATTCAATTGCTCCATTCTTTGTCTTTGGGCTTCTGATAGATCAATACCCAGTTTGGCTATTGTTTTAAAAATCTTTATCTGGAACTCAATAGGAAACAGGACTTGCTTTCGATAAACAAGTTCAAAAGGAGAGTGTCCTGTTGTATTTCTCCATGTGGTACGGTATTCCCATAAAGCTTATGGAAGCTATTCTTCCCAATCCCTTCTATGCATATGCACAGTCTTGGTAAGAATTGCTTCAATTACTTTATTGGTAAATTCAACTTGTCCATTGGCTTGTGGATGATATGGATATGACTTCCTATGCTTGATTTTGTACTCCTCCATTATATTCTATACCAACATGGATGTAAGTTGAGTACCTTGATCTATTACAATTTCCCCTTGGGACACCAAAACGAGTGAAAATATCCTCAAACAAAAATAAAACTACAACATTTTCAGTAACAAAAGGAAGTGCTTTAGATTCTACCCATTTTGTGACATAATCTGTACAAACAAGAATGTACATTGTCTTGATGGTGGATTGATTGGACCAACGAATTCTAAATCTCATTATTCAAAAGGTTCAATAAGTACCTGAGGTTGCAGAGGCATTTCACATGAAGGAACAGGTTTACCCATTCTTTGACAATTTTCACACCTCTTAACATATTCCTTAGCATCATTAAAAAGAGAAGGCCAATAATATCCTAAGACAAGGACTTTATAAGAAGTTATTTTATCAGTGAAGTGTTCTCCACATGGTTCATCATGACAAGACTTTAATACTTCTAGTACTTCATCTTATCTAACACACCTTTGAATGATTAAATCAAGTCATGTCTTGTACAATTCCTCATTTATCCATGAATAAGATGCACTAGTTTGAATAACCTTCATTTTCTCTCGAGGAGACAAGTATGATGGTAGTTTCCCTATAGCTAAATAATTAGCAATATCTGCAAACCAATGAGATTTAATAAATACTACAAAAATATATCCATCAAGAAAATTATCTTCTGCATGAACATCATTATTATTATTTTGGATTCTAGATAGAGAATCAACAACTGTGTTTTGTTTTTCTGGTCTATCCAAAATAGTAATATTGAATTCTTGTAATACCAATAACCATCTTGTAATGTTTCCATTAGTAATTGGTTTATTCATTAAATATGTAATTATAGAATGATCTATGTGTATGAAGGTTTCATAACCAGTGATCTAATGTTTGAATTTATTGATGGCATGTATAACAACTAAAAACTCCTTTTCTGTTACAGTATAATTCAACTCCGCAGGGGTCAAATTTTTTGCTTGTGTAATAAATGGCATAAGGAGTTAAATATTTTTATCCTAATACAACTCCTAAAGTTGTATCTGAGGCATCAGTCGAAATGTGAAAAGGTAGTTTCCAATTTGGTCCTCTTAAAATGGGTGCTTCATAAATCTTTTGTAAGCAATTTGAAAAGTGGAGAGGCAATCTTTGTAAAGTTTTCTATAAATCTTCTACAATATCTAGTAAAACCAAGAAAACTTCTAACATCCCTTTGACATGTAGGAAATTATTACTTGGAAATAACTTCTACCTTAGATGTATCTACTTTAATTCCATCTCCTAAAATATGGTGGCCTAAAATAATTCACTCAGTAAACATCATAAAACATTTTTCATGGCTTAATGAGAGATTTGCTTCTTTACACCTAATGATAATTTTTTCCAAATTTTTAAGAGCTTCTTCAAAATAACTTCCATAGACAATAAAATGATCCATGTAAACTTTCACACAATCATGAATTAGATCAAAGAAAATACCTAGAACTGCCCTTTAGAATGTTGCAGGTGCATTAAATAACCCAAAAGGAAGTACTTGGTATGCATAGGTTCCCCATGGATAGGTAAAGGTTGTTTTATCTTGATCTTCTGGAGCTTCTTGGATATGGTTATATCCACTAAAACCATCCAAGAATGAAAAGTACTTTTTCCTTGCCAATATGCCAAGAACTTGATCTATAAAAGGAAGTGGAAAATGATATTTTAAAATAACTTTATTCAATTCCCTATAATCAATGCATACTCTCCATTTTCCATTTTTCTTTGGAACAATTACCAATGGTGAAACCCATTGGCTATCTAATATTGGATAAATGAAATTCACATTTAACAATTTTGTAATTCCTCTTTAATAATTTCCCTTAAATTTGGATTCATTCTTCTATGTGGTTGTCGGATTGGTCTCGCATTTTCTTCAATATAGATATGATGCATACAAGTGTTAGGATCAATTCCCTTCATATTAGTGTATTCCCATGCATAAGAAGAGGAATGTTCTTGCAAAATCTTTATTAATTCTTTCTTTTGAGATTCTTTCAGATTATCATTAATATTCAAAGTTTTCCCTAGAAAAAATTATATTAAAGAATTGCTAAATTTCTCCATGGAATGTAAATCCATTTGACAAGATGATAGATATTCAATAGTACATTGTTCTTGAAAACTGTAATTTTGTTCACAATATGAGGAAGATTCATTATTTTCTATTAAATTCAAAATTTCATCTTCTTCATCTATTTGTGAAGTGGAAAAAATTGGTCGTATGTCAAATTTTTCATTATCATCATCTATCCATGCGTCACTTTCTACTTCTATCATTGTTTTTACAGGAGGATATAATGTCAATTTCTTTGTCGAACTTCCATCAGAGATAAACATATCACCCGATCTACAACTTATAAAAGCATCAACTGTAGCTAACCATGGTATTCCTAGAATAAATGGGTGTCCTCCTTAATTATTTTCGGGTGTTAAGATCATAAATTCAACAAAATATTCCCAATAGTCTAAGGATACAAATACATCTAACACACCATCAGGTTTGATAACAAATTTATTTGCTAATTGCAATAGTGTAGGTGTATATTGAAGGTTATGAAGTTTTAATTGATCCATAGTTTGTTTACTCATGATGTTAATAACTGCTCCTAAATCAATCAATGTGTTTGGAATCTCAACCATTGATGTGTGCTTTCACAATGGGACTTCGTGGATCTAGATGTTTTTGAATTGTTGTCTTTCCCATCATGATATCTGCAATTTTCCAACTAACTAGATTCTTTTAACTTCTTTCCTTTTTCTTCTTGGTTTTTTAATACTTAACTCCCTGATTATCTTTGCAAGTATTGGAATTTCTTTGATAGTTTGTAATAAATGAAATTTTATACAAACATTCCTAAATTCATCTATCATATCATAATTAGACAACACAACTTGTTTTTCTACCTCTTTGTCAATTTTCAGTCTTTCAGGAAAAGGTGGGTTTTGAACAGAAACCGAAGGTTGTTCTATAATGGGGGTTGAGTTTGTTGGAATATCGTTAGAATGTACATGGGTGGTTTGTTTTTCAGATTTTTTTTTTTTTAATGAGAATATGTCCCTTTCTCAGACATGTCATCTTTTTAAGACTCCTAGACAACAATAGATGGTGACTTTTTTCCAATACTCTATTAGATCTAAGTTGGACATTGTTTAGATCTAATGGAGTGGTCATGTAAGTTAGGAATTATGTTCTTCCATGTTGTAAACCGACGGTGAATTTTTATTGTTTGGATTCAGAAGTGGCTGAGTAGGCAGTTCATTTGGTTTTTGTGGAAATGGTAGTGAAAGTTATGGGTTTGGATTTTGTTGTTGAGAGGGTTGAATAGGTTGAGGAAAATATTGTGGTGGAAAAATAGGGTAAGGTTGAGGATATTGAGGGTATTTTCCATAAGGATTTCTCCATCCTTGTGCCCAAGATTGAGGCCAAGGTTGCCAATGCATGGGTGCAGTCCAACTTCCTTGTGATGGTTGTGCATATGTTTGAGTGTTGAAACCTTGGGTCATACACGATTGTGAATTTTTCCATGGTCTCTTAGAAATAAAACAAAGAGGTTCTACTTGATTTGGCATTAATTCCTTTTTATAAATAGATTTAAGACCCAATATTAAAGGGAATTCCTTTGTATCGTGATTTTCTGCACATATGACACGGGTTTCTACAATTTTTAAGTCAAGAGGGAATTCTCTCAAGGCATGCTTCTTTCTACATTTTGGACAAAAAATAGATAATGTAGCATTTTCAGCTTTTTGCTTGTTTTGTACTTTAAGGGTATCTATTTGTTCACTAAGACTCCCCAAAATATCAGTTTTAAATTCGTTAAGCAAATTGTCTATTCCAGCCCTACTTATTGTCCCATCTGCAGATTTATTAATCCTAGACATAACAGAATCTCTTGGATTTTTCCCAGTTCTTGCCTTTCCTTTTGAAATGTGCATGCATAACTCACAAATATCTCCAAATGATAACTGAGAAATATCTCCTTTCCCCATCAGATTGAGAAGGTCTATCCACTCAGCTCTGTTATATTTTAGTGAGAGAGATGTCAAAGTTTCTTCATCTAGATTATGCATTTGAGCCCTTTTTACATTATTAGCAAATCTTTCAACGAAATCTTCAATATTTTCATCTTATTTTTGCATCGTTTTAAAGACTTCATCTTTAATATTATGAGGCATACAATAATTCTTATATTTTTCTAAGAATGCATATTTCATTTCTTCTCATGCTCTTATAGAGTGTACTCCTAATCCCATAAACCATTTTAATGTTGCATCCTTAAGAGTGGCTGGAAACAATTTCCACTTTTAAGTATCAAGCAAGTAGTCATAAGATCTACACAAAACTTCAAACTCAAAGAGAAATGTTTCATAATCCTCATTTCTGAATCCATGAAAATTAGAAAGGATGGAGGGTGAGATATTTTTCATTGTGCCAGTGGTATCTTCATCGAGGATGGAAAATCCAAAAGGTTTTGGACCTCCTCTACCACCTCCTCTTCATTTTCCTCCACCTCTTCCACCTCCTCTATTTCCTTCCTTTCCACCTCCAATCCTAGGTTGTTCACCATTTACATTATGTACTTCCCCTTCCCCTTCTCCTGCCATTGTAAGGTTCTAAAGTTGGATTTTCTAGCTCCTCCTCTAGATCTTTTGGTTCTTCTATCAATGGAATGTTAAAATAGGTTTCTTCTTCTTCCTCTTCACTAGGGATTTCTAGTTCTTGTCCTAGAAGCTGTTCTCCAATTGAAGATAGAAAAATTAATCCTTCAGTTGGGGATGTAGGATCTTCTTCTTCTATTACAACTTCATTTGAAGAAGTTGGTGAATCTTTAGGTTGGATTTTAGATCTAAGTACCTCACAAAGTCTATGTCTGCCTGCAATTGATGGAATGTGAGTTTGGGTGGATGGTGTGGCACTACAAGGTTGTGGTTGGGTGAGTGATGATGTTGGAATCAAACCCCTACCTCTACCTACAAATATACCTCTACAATATCTTTCCCTGTGCATATCATTTTTATTAAAAAAATTTAATGAAAATAAAAAGAAAAAGAAAAAGACTCCTATATACACTTCCCCAGAAACGACACCAAAATGTTTGGTAATTTAATTGATGTTAAATTACTTACATGTATTATCAACCAGGGCTAGTAGACTGATGAAATGTATGTGCACTGTATGTGCTAGGATTCTTTGTCACTCATGCAATTCCTAAGTTAAGTTGAGATATCGAAATGCACATGTTTCTCTATAGCTATGTAAGTAAATAAATTTCTCATAAAAATGGAATGAATTCTATTTTTCTTACTTAAAATAAAATCACTCATACTCTGCTTGAAATAAGATCACTCACAAACTTGCTTTAAAATGAAATCGCTCTTACTTATAAATAAAATCACACTTGCTTAAATGAAAATCACACTTGCTTATAAGTAAAATCACACTTTCTTAAATGAAAATCACACTTGCATTCAAATGGAATCACTCTTGCTTATAAATAAAATCACACTATAAATGAATCTGCTTTAACAAAAAGAAAGATTAGTTCTGTAAATGAAAATCCTATCTATATCACTACAATGTAAAGTTATGCTTCTAATCTATGTTAACTCATACTTTTTCCATGTGCACTAGAAATCCCGCTTCTCTTCAACAATAACATGATTATATAAACCTGTTGCAAAACAATCTCAAGCCTATATCTAGTAATCAAAACTTAAATCATTAAACAACATGATAGAAATATAGAGGAAACATAAAATGAATTTCTAACTGCAAACAAAAGGAAAACCTTACTATCTCGAGAGGGCCCTCCTACGAGAAGTAGGTAACACTATAACGCTTTCACGAGATGATCAACCACACAGCAAGAAAATTGAATGAAAGAGAGTTTGTATATCAAAACAAAGTTTTTACAAATAAAATTCAAGTCTGTCCTAGCTATGCCGAGAGGCATATTTATAACACCCTTACGTAATAAACGTTTTATAGCATTACACCTATGCTAATTGACATTAACTATAATTAATTGTAAAAGATAAGATATCATGATTTGCTCATGATTTTCTATCAATGCAGCAAATCATGAGACAAAAAATATGCATCTCGCTCGCTTGATTCGCCTTCTACGGTGATTGATGTATCCTTTGATCGAGTTGTTAGAGTGCCTTCTTTATCGATCCAGCCTCTGCAAATAGGAAAAAATCATTGTCACAACTAATTTCCAACTACCCATATTCCATGTTTCTCGGTTGAAGCTCCGCAACCTATTGAACCTTGGGCTTAGTTGCAAAAACATAAATCAGCTACAGAATCATTGTAATTCAGTAGCTTAGGTAAATATTAAGATAAATAATAAATACAAATGATATTTATGAAATAGAATATTATTGTGTACCTGCTACGCTATCAAACTTGTAAACTGATACCCAAATTGTAGTTATGAAAGTCAAAAAGGGAGGAATGGAGTGAAAATGAGTTGTAAAGAAAGAAGCAATTCTGGGATTCAATAGAAGGCAAAGCTGATCATCCTAGATGGTATCAAAGATCATTTTATACCTCAAATGTCCAAGAAAAGCACTTCCCATGAGATGTGGAAAGCTCTTCAGGATTTGCTCCACAATCATAACAAGAATTGACTATTTGTATTGAGAGATAAGTTGAAGAACACCAAGATGAGCGATGGTGAAGGTGTGGCTCTGTATATGATGAGACTTTCTTAGGTTCGAGATGAGCTTGTTGCCATTGGTGAAGATGTTCCAGCTTCTGAGCTAGTGAGGACTAATTTTAAAGCGTTTACCGAGGAATGCAAGTCGTTTATCAAAGGAATTGTCACTTGAGAAAAGTTGCTAGATTGGAACAGGTTATGGGAACGATGACTTCATTCAGGAAGATATGTAGGACGAGGACCTTCATAAGAAGAAGAAGACTTATGATGATAACGTGGCTTTATTAGGGAGGATGAAGGGAAAGGAAAAGAAATACTTGAGCAAGTTGAACTGTTATTTGTGTGGTGAATATGGTCATTATTTATGGAAGTATCTGCAGAAGAAGAAAGGAGACAATGAGAAGAAGAAGGGGAAGAAGATAGTTGGTGTTGATACATCCTCTAAGTTGGATGACCTCTCAATAAGATTGGAGGACGATGAATTTTCTCTGGTTTCTCATTTCTCTAAGGGTACCATCAATGAGACTGCATGGTACGTGGATAATGGAGCTTCAAATCATATGACAGGTTTGTGGGAAGTTTTTGAGACTCTAATTGAATATGACCCAAGTTGCACATGGTGGTTTGCGTAAGATTCAGAAATTGATTAGAGGATTAGGCATTGTGTCATTCAGGATGGAGTTGGGTAGGTTAATATGAGTGTAATATGTATTGTGGGTACTAAAGCTTAGATACAATGTGTTTTTTATCTCAGTGATTGAGACAAAAGGGTTTGAGGATATTTTCCAAGATGGGAAAGAAAGACTCAGGCTCAAAGGCTCTAACTCTATTGGAGTTATCATTGGATTTAGGGAGCATGGTTTGTACCAATTGACACACAAGCTTATAGATCATGAGAAGAAGTAGGTTCCTAATACTGACAGGGGGTTGATTTTGAGCAAGAGTATGTAGGTTCATAGGGCAAATTTGCAACCTAAGAAGAGTGCATGGTTAGTGGGAAGCAAGGGGAATTCTACGAGAAAGAAGGAACTGTGGGATGTCATGAAGGCCTCTCATGAAAGGAAGAAGTTGGAAGCTTCTAATGGCAGAGACACTATCAAGAAGAGTGTGGTTCATTCTACTGGGTATGTAGCAATAGTGAACGCCAGAGATTGGACTAGTGTCACCGAAAATGACAAGATACTTCCAAGTGGTGGAAGTACCTCCCTTGCTAAGAGGGAGTGTTAATTTTTGTAGCTTTGGAGGTACTCCCACGACCCTTGGGGTACTAGGTTTATGAGGAGTTGACCCAAAAAAGGATTTGTGGGTGATGTACCCAAGTAGTGGGATTTGGACCCAAAGGTGTGGGTAAATACCCAAGTGAAAAAATAACTTTTTATTCATTGATTACATGAGGGCACCCTTGAAGGGATAAGGGGGACCTGAGGCAACCATGGAGTGCCTTGATCAAATGAAAGAAATCAATTTTTTTATGATAGTTTAGGTTTTCATCAACAATATTAAGTCGACCTAGGCTTGAGTGGTGCCCCTTCAGGGCTAATTGATTCCCCCATGAAAACTATAATAAGGAAAGATATGAAGCTCATTTGATCACCATCCAAGAAGCATGCTTCTCAAGTGTTTATGCTCTTAAGAAGTGCAAAAAGGCCTAAGGAAGGTACAAAGCCTAAGGTGGTGTTATAGCTCCAAACCTCACTCTTGATGTTTGTGATGTTGTACTCATGGCCTAGGGCAACCCCTCCTTCCAGACCTGGTCCAAAATTTAAAAAAAAATAGTGTTTTACTCCCTATACGTGACATTTCCCTGAGCTAAACGCCTGTGTACGTGGATCTGTGTATACCCAACCCGCGTATATGTCTTAAAGCACTTAAAAACAAATAAATCTCCTTAATTTCGGGTGGAGATCACGGGTTTCACCTGTTGATTCCCTGTTAGTGCTCGTGGCCCAACTGTTCCCAACGAATTCCCAACTAAAAAAATACTTTGGGAGAAGTATAAAAAGGATTCAATGGGAAGGCCTAAGGGAGGAGAGAAGAGAGAGAAAGATTACTCTGCTGAGATTTCCCTGACCAGGTCTGAAGATCCTAGTGCCTCCTGCACTTCCCCCCTTTACAGGAAACCCTTGTTTCTTTGTGTGATGATGTCTTTCTACTACTTGAGATATCATGGAGTAAGTCACGGAAGGAGTTTGTTAAAGGCTTGAGACTAGATGAATCCGGAGGACGGTTCTACTTGGAGCCTATGAAAGGACGAATCAGGTGAAATTATTCCTTTATGTACTTTAGTTGTCTATAATAAAAGAAACACTTGTCTTTCTTCCTGATATAAATCTTCTTCATGTTTATGATATCAATGTTATGATTCATATATGAATGGTTGTTCTAATTGCATAACTAACTACCTTTCAATATAATATAAAGATGATTTCTTTATGATTTTTAGTCCATATATTGTTGTACTTTCTTCAATTGATTGTTTTGTAGGTTGAAGGAGCAAAAGGAACTCCAAGAGGATTTGGACCCTAGCTAGAGCTTCTCAAACGAAGGACCCCCAGGAACGCCTCTCATCATAGAGTTTGTTTATATTAGCATCATGGTTGTATGGAATGTGTGTTTCTCTGTATAGATAACCTCTGATCTGCTAGGGTATCAACCCAAGACCCTAGGGGAATTTATTTCTTAACAGAATTGGCGACTCCACTGGGGACAACAATATTGTTGTTCCTAGTTTGGGTTTATTCAAGCCAATCAGAGCTCAGCTGTCCGTTTTCTTGTTGTTACTGTGTAGTCTATTCTTGTAGGAACTTGAATTGTAAGTTTGATCAGTTTCTTCAGACTGTTTTTTATTTTTCTTGAAATCTTTTATATACGTTGTTTTTCCAGTTTACAAAAGCGTATATACACATGCTTCCTTAAGTAAACCTGTGTATACGCATGTTTCTTAGGTTGAGTCGCGTATACACGTAGATGTGTACTAACACAGTCGCGTATATCTTAAAATTTTCAAGATTTTTCAAATCTTTTTGTTTCTGAAGGTCTGTCTGCTGGTCTGAGTTCAGTCCTGGACAGTTACTTTTTGTGTCAGTCTTTAATTTTACAGCAAGTATCTGATTTCAAATTCTCTCTGATTGTGGAAAGTATTGGTCTTATTTGTTTTTCTTGCAAACTTCATCGTTTTTGCTTAAGCACACAATATTTCTTGCTAGGAATCTTGGTTGCTCTGTGCTTTCAGGGCAGAAAGGTTGATTTCAATCTTTGTGTCAAGTTTTGTTTTGGTGACATTTTTGGTTTGCATGTCAAAACTATATCTTTATGACCATCTACTTTTCTTGCTTTCCGAAAGTTGTTGGTTCACACTTTCTTGAAAGTTGTCTTTTCAATCTTTTGGCCTTTATTTCCAAGCTCTTGTTGCTGCATTTTTATTGTTAAGAGCATTTCGAAACTCATTTTTGTCGATTTCTCACTTGTTTTGTGTTGCAAACTCGCAAAGTGTTTTATTGCCTATTCTTTGATCATAAAGTTTCAGTCTTGTCTAGAGCACTTTTGAAAAGTCATTTTTGTTTTGCTTGTGAAAAAAACTTCTTGAAAACTTGGTTTTGCTTTCTTGAACTTTGTTTTGATTTAGTTTCCTTTTTGTGGGTGAAAGTGCATTTTTGTTTGTCTTGAAACTTGCTTTTAGTGTTTGGACGAAATGAGTATCAGCAACTTATATTCTATCTAAACATTTTAAGTGGCAAATTAAAATTGATAAACAAGTTACTTTCATTTCTTGATTTAAGAGTAGTTTTGTGTTTTGCATCAGCATGTACTTACTGCATTAGGGAAAATTTGTGCATCATTTTAGGCATCCATAGTTTTGTTAATTTTTGTGAGTGTGAAGCTTAAGTAAAAGAAAATGAAAGAAAAATTTGTTACTTTCTTTGAAGTTCCTCTGAACCTAGTAGAAATTTCTTTCATCGAAAAACAAAAACAAGTGCATTTGCATATAGTTTGGTTTTTATTAATTTCTTTTGCGTCAAAACACCACTAGTTTCATTTCTGCTTACCCCTTGACTTAATGAACAATCCATTTAAAAACGAGCGCTAATTAAAATATACTAGAACTTTTTATAATTGTCAAGTTAGACACACCAACAAGTTTTAGGATATTTTAGGGCCTTGGATTAGGCGAGCGGAGAGAAAACTCTCCAAGGCCATTTAAACTGTCAAACATAGGAGTTTGAATAGTGAGTGAAAATCCAATAGCATTAGGGAGACCGGGAAAGCTCTGGATCTGGGAGTTAAGCACGAGGGTTTTTGAAGATAGGGAAGAGATATACCCCCTCTCCTACTTGTCGGATCTTACCTCAATACTGTTCCGCCTGGCTTCTGACACGAGTTAGTAACCTTAGTTGCTACTCCTAGGAATCTACATAGGTGGCTACGGAGGGGAATCCCGTGGCACCTAAGGTCGACGTTGTATCACTCTCAACGGTACTACTGGAGGGCACTCTTGCGAAGCTTGGGGGCTTGCACCGGTGGAGGCTGTTGTTAGGAGGTTAGCATAACTTCCTCTGTTACCTTTGCTGGTAGGACTGGGCCGTCATTATCCCAGACTATCTTCGAAAGGCCCCTTACTTCACTTTCTTGTATTTTGGTGTCCGGTCCTCATCACCTGGAGCGAAAATACTTGGAAGTTGTTTGACTGGATGATATATTTTAGGGACTTTATAGTGTGTGCTTTGTGCTCTTAGTTGGCCTAGATTTCATTTTTTCTTGAGTCTTTAGGTAGATCTTAATAAAAAATTCAAAGTGGTTGACCGATCACCTAGACGGTCTCGAAGACTTCGTGGTCTTTCACCGCCAAGTTTAGAGCCTTCTCCTAGAAGGCGCAGAGGTAATACTACCGGTGGGTTTCATCCCGTGGCAGCTGACGCATCGGGGATTGATCCTCCTCTCGGGGGCATTAGTGTTCAAGATAGGCATGGTACTTCCACAGAACAAGAGAGGAACACTCCAGTTCTTTCTCAAGTTCTCTTTCAGACGGAAGATAACATAGAGGTAGAAGAACTCCCAAAGTCGTTAGCGGCTCTGAATTCTCCCCTACCTTCTAGTTATCTAGAAGTATTACAATACGTTGGGACTCCGACTCATAGACCATCAAGTCCAGGTCATATTACGCACTTACCATCGATGACCACTACTGGAAGCATGGCTTCTACTACAAGTGCTACAACTATGCAAACTCCAACATCAGTACAAGGGGGAGGAACTATTTCCATCCCCTTTGCTTCCTTATTTAGGTCCTTTGCTAGCACATCCTTAGTTGGGTCTACCTCCATTCCTTCTACGAGTGGAAATTCCCAAACCAATGCTTTTAGTTCTGGATTCTTCCCGTTTGGCACCCATTCACAGGGTATTCTGTCAGTTCCATTTAGAGCCTCCACATCCATGATGAATGGATCGACTTCATTTTGGGGTTTTCCTTTTGGAAGTGGTCATATACCACATTCCAACCCGACAGTAGGATCTATGCCTTTTTCTTCTACAAGACAAAGCAGCAATCCTTTTCAAGGTTGGACTAACCCTGCGGTTACTGGCATGGGAACTGAGAATCCATTTTTCGGCCAACAAGGGAATAGGCCGTACTCCACAGTTAGTTCATTTCAAAGTATTCCTCCCTTAGCTTCTGCTTGGAATCCTTATCAAGGGTTATCAACTCCTTATAATCCTTTAAGAGGGAGCTTCGCCGGTTATGGAGGTTTTTCGGCCGAATTGGTCAAACTATGAGTTTTGTTGGATCACAAGGTTCGCCTTTTGGTTCAGTTGGTTCGACTGGTTACTTCAAGTAGCCTGGTGCCTTCCAAAATCCAGGCCAATCTGTTCAGAACTTTGGGAGTTCCACCCAGTCTGGATGGAATCCCCAAGGTCCTCCTAGGCTTCCTTTTCTAGCAACTTTGAACTTTCTAGACCTCACGAAGTTAACAAACGATCCGATCAAAGCGCTGGCCCCCGGCCCCAACCAAACTCCCTTCGGACATTCCAAAATTTGAAGGGAAGGGCAGTGAAGATCTAGGCGACGATGTAATCACGTTCCATTTGTGGTGCTCATCAAACTCCCTTATTGATGACTCGATTACGTTGAGACTTTTTCAACGCACCTTGACTGGTAATGTGGCCAAGTGGTATATAGAGTTGCCAGGGGACAGCTTTACATCTTTCGCTGACTTAGCTAATATTTTCTTAAATCATTTCCAGTTGCCTGTCCGTTATGATGCAGGAACTGAACTTCTGGCCACTTTTCGTCAGGACACAGCAACTCACATTTCTGACCATATTTAGGAATGGAGACAGAGAAAGAGGCTCATTAAAGTTGATATTCCGCCATAGTACCGTCTTGAATGGTTTTTGAAATCTTTACAACCTGAAATCTCTAAGGATGTCTCCATGTCCGGAGTCTATTATGAAGAGCAAGCTATGTTTAGGGCCCAGAAATTAGAATTGATTTACTCTCAGTCTGGGATCCTACAAAAAATCTTGCCAGATGCTCCTGGGTCTGAGGTTGATATAGCCAAGTCGAAGCCAAGTCCCCATGCGGATGGTATCGTTGGATCGGTAGACACAAATGCGGTGAACTTGTTGAACCAATTGCAGCAGTTGTCTTTGCAAACTGCTCCTAGCAACCAGGTCACATCATCTAACCTTTCGTCTTCCCAACCCTCTTCAATTAATGTCGTCCAATCCGACAACCCCAAAGGAAATCAAAATTCCAATGGGAAGAAGAAAGGACATGGTAAGAAAGAGAGTCAAGATGGGAAGGCTGACACAAATAAATCCGGCAATAATGTTGGTGGTGGTAGAAATGAGTCTAGAAAGAAATTCAAGTTTCCATGTAAGTTATGCAGTGGAGACCATTTAACTCATCTCTGCCCAAAGATTCAAGACGCTCAGCACTTGTTAGGGCAGCAAGGGACTTCTAGTTCTCAAGCTGTGTTAACCAACCCTTTTCCCCAAGGGCAACAATTGCTTGCTAGCGCGAGTTCAAATCCTGGTATCTCCGCAGGGGGCAACCAGGAAGGGGAGAAATCATCAAATGTTTTCATGATGGGTTCTAATGTCCATGTGGCTACTCGGTCACATGATTACGGTGAAGCTAAAACTTCCAAGGACAATACTACTCCCGGAAATACCGACCCTCATATTGAGCGACCCCCTGTCGAGACTATACCACGAATACCGAAAGGTTCCGCTAAACGCGCGACTATTAATCCTAATGCTAGGGCCGCCCAGAATTACTCCATTGTTGAGGATCTGGCTCAGAGTCCATGCGCCATGTCTGCTTTAGAGGTTCTCCAGTCGTGCCAAGCTCAACGACGTGCTTTATTGTCGACAATTGGGGCAGTTGATCCAACTAACTCTTTAGTGCTCACTTTTGACATGTTAAATGTCAAAAAATGACTCCCTCATCATATGGCTTTTCAAATAAAGTCTACATACCGAAAAATTAACATTTTCGTACTGTTGTTGATGAAGGAGCTTCCATGTGCATCATGTCGGTGTCTTGCTGGAAGGCCATTGGATCACCTTTGGATGTTCCTTCACCTACCCTCCTAACTGCATTTGATGGGCATTCTCATAAGTCGCATGGGATTATCCCAGCCTTTCCCATATGTGTTGGAGGGAAGGTTATCAATATTGAAGTAGAAGTCATTGATGCTAACCTAGGCTAGAATCTCCTCTTAGGAAGGAATTGGGTATACGAAATGGACACCGTTTTTTCGACTTTGTTTCGTGTCATCTACTTTCCTCATGAAGGGAAAATCGTTAAGGTTGATCAATTGGATTATTGTCCAGTCGATCCTCAAGCAACTTCTGACTCTACTATTCCTTTAGTGGATAACCCTCGTCTGCCTACTGAGAATCTAGGAGTTGGGATGTATTCTTCATTGATGGGTACCTTTGATTTTCCCTTTCCTATCGCTCGAATCAATGTCGTTTCATCTTCTAAGGAGTCTCCTCGAGAGGAGTTCTTTCGAACTCATTATTTTTCAAACCCTTGGACCTTGCCTTCACCTACGACCACATTAGTTGAAGGACAAGTCAATGGAATGGCATTCCCTATGTCTGTAGCTGAGCTTAGATATCAGTCTATCATTAACTCTGCTGACAACCACTCTACTCCTTTTTCTGAAGAGGAGCTAGATGGTGATGTGGCCCCGGCCTGGACCCTTGATTCTACCTCTGCCTTGGAATGCTTAGATACGGTTTCACTGTTATAGCTCCAAATCTCACTATTATGGTTTGTGATGCTGCACTCATGGCCTAGGGCAACCCCTCCTTCCAGACCTGGTCCAAAATCTAAAAAACAGTGTTTTATTCCCTGTACGTGACATTGCCCT
>APFE030026716.1:44473-54557 GCA_000404065.3 Pinus taeda
ATCAACTACAGAGGCAGAATACATGGCAGCCACTCATGTAAGCAAGGAAGCAGTCTGGTTGCAGAGATTGTGTTCAAGTATGGGGTTAGTACAGGGAGCTATAAGAATAGACTGTGACAGCAAAAGTGCAATTTTCTTGGCAAAGAACCCTTCTTGCCATTCAAAGACAAAGCACATTGATGTTCAATATCACTTTGTGAGGGATATGATAGAAGACAAAAAGGTGTTGCTAGTAAAGGTGGACACTTTGAAGAATACTGCAGATGCATTGACAAAATTTGCGAGCTTTGAGAAGTTCTTTTGGTGTAGAGAAACAATGGGCATTGGAGAGCTGGATAAATGACTAAGCTCTCCTGTGGCCCCCTATGGAAAGAAAACAACAAGTTGGAGAATGTGTGGGTTGTGTTATATTATTTCCATG
Organism: Pinus taeda; assembly: GCA_000404065.3. Taxonomy (NCBI): domain Eukaryota; kingdom Viridiplantae; phylum Streptophyta; class Pinopsida; order Pinales; family Pinaceae; genus Pinus; species Pinus taeda. The sequence goes on from APFE030026716.1 coordinate 44,895, forward strand.
ACTAACTCCCATACTTAACCGGGGGGTTAGAGGGGGGGCAGAGCCCCCTCTTTGTTGCGCCAATTGCGCAGCAGGGTGTCACAAGGGGTTTGAGGAGGGCAGTTAGCCCCCCTCTACGGCGTCCAGGGCGACGCCCTGGGCAAATTTTTTCTTGGGCCCCTATGGTTTTGTGCATGGTTTTCGCACATGGTTTTGGGTGCGATGGTTTTTGGTCCATGGTATTGGATGCTTCGGCATGTATATATATGTATTGTAACATTGAAAGGAACATAATGAAAAATCAAGCTGGTAGTCCCAGTTTTGGGATCCAGGGGAAAATCTATGTGTATATTTATTTTATGTGTTATGCTCTCGTATTTTTTATTTTCTGTTCTTAGAATCTGTATGCACGTAATTTCTATACAGTGTTAAAACCTAAAACCCTAACATGTTTGTATTTTATTTCTCAAGTTTACATCTTACGGAGAGGACTAAGTATTGGAAGATATCTGTGAGAAGGTCGTAAAACTACAATGATCTGAGACTATGATTGACCTACGTTTAGGCCAATTTTTGTCTCAAGTATGGTAACTATGTTTAGGCCACAAATATTAGGCATAAAAGGGGCTAAAGTTTGTGATCAAGTGGACAAGAAGAGCATGAATAAGGTAGGGTAGAGTGGATTGTTACAATGGAAGAAGAAGGGTATTAGAGAGTTGTTACATTGGAGGCTGAATGGTGTAGGTGATGGCAGTGGTTTAAGGTATGTTCATAAACTTTGTTGAAAAATAGTTAGAGAAACCTAAGAACAATGTCATTGTAGAGTTAAGGATTGTTAAGTGGTTGTGTTTTTGTGTGCCCTAGATCATTCTTTCTTAGTGGGGTTAAGGAGCTATGAGTGGGATGATTAGAAATCCCTAAGTAAGGTGACAAAGGAGAACAATTGTCACTATGTGAGGACAAATTCATTTAATCCCAAGTCTGGTCATCTTTGGAGCAACAGAGAAATAAGAAGAGGAAAAAATTAAAGACCCTACGAGTTGTAAATCTTGGAGGAGTGGGAGAGTGGCTAGAGGGAAAATATTTGAGCCTATGTTTAGTCATCTAGAAGTATCTAGAAGATTGATAGTGGTCGTTTGAGCAACCGAAGATGCAAGCATTATGATTTTTCAAAAGTATTGTGTGAAACATAAGAGTTTGCAAAGGACCTGTCAGAAGTGTTCAAGGTATGTGGATTGAAAGGGTTGTCGAAGCGCTACATCAACAAATAAGTCAAGTGTACTTTGTTGAGGGAATATTGGTATTCATAAGTTGTTGACTCTAATCCCTAGTTGTTTTTGTATCAGGACTGGTTGTAAATGCCATGGTCCCTAATATGCGAGTCCTATGTTTATTGTATTAAATATTGTAATATAACAAGTTTTGGGTTAAATTTTTTCTTGTGCATTGATTTTATTCATTGTTGTATGTCTTTTCTATGCAAAATGCTAGTGTTGTGGTATTTCAATGTGCTTGTGATCATGTTCTTAGATATAAACCTATTTCTGAAGTGTCATGGAAAAATCTACATAGACTCTGTACACAACATGATGCTTCCACAAGTATGGATGTCCCAACAAAACATCACACACTTCAAGGGTAGAAACATCACACAATACCTCGTCTGTGAAATACTTGATGTTGTAGGGCAAGAAAAATTCTTGGCTCACACAAAGATATCACCCTTTATGGATCCACCCAATGGTGTATGGTTGTGGGTATGGTGTTGTTGAGATGCACAACTACTTAACAATCTCTATTAAGATGAGTCTCTTTTGAATCTTGTTATCAATAATGAAACGCAATGGAGCACCCTTCACCCACATTTGTGAGTGAAATAGAAGGTTACCTTCCTTTGGATATTTAGGATCACTTTGTTGAACCTTGGTGGTGGCAACAATGGCATTAGATTCCACATCAATGATATGTTTCCACTTGTCTAGATTTGGTTCAGAGTTGGAACCTTCATCTAACTCAAAAGTTTTTAGCTCGACCACCAATGACTACTTTGCATGGCATTCATTTGCATTATGAGTGGGGCTCTAGTGGAACTCACACCACTTTCCCATGTCTCTCTTCGTCTTCCCATCACCATTCTTTGTTTGCGGTTTCGATGAGTTCTTTTAGGGTGATCCACCCTAGATTTGTCCTTTGTTCTGAGGTTTGGGGATGCCCTTACCCCGCTTCTGCTGTGAAGGTTTCACAAATCCAAAGTCTTGCTTCTTCTATTTAAAAGTTTTCTTAATTCTAATAGCATATTAGTATGTTGCACCAAGCAAGGAGATGTCTAAGAACTCCATTTCTATCTAGATGTATTTGTATAGATAGCCACAATAATTAAGCACCAAATGTCACTTAGATTCCTTGATACCTAGCTTGGTGCATGGGGTACGAAAGATATTTGTGAACGTTGGTACTGCTTGGTCCCTTTCCTACTGTAGTGTGGTCCATCTCATGTACTGATCTTCAAAATTTCCAACAAGTTAATACTATTTCTTAACAACTGTTAGAAAATTATATATTACAGAGCAATGGAACACATAAAATATTGCATAAATATAAACACAGCAAACGCATAAAACAAGAGAGACATAGATATATGTGGCTCACCCAGTTTGGGCTATGTCCACTAAGAAACAACCAGTCGTTCCTTTTATATTCTCTAGCAAAATGAAGAGATACAACCTACATTAGATTCGTTGTAATTCCCTCTTCTCTCTCAATCTCCTCTCTCTATCTCACTCAGAATACACATCTACATAGCCGCAATAAAATTCTCTCATATATATTGAGGGGTTGCCTTCTAGGGCAAAAAACCCTAAATTAAACATAACTTCTACCATCAGATTTTCGCCTAATGAACGGCCTATATTGACTACAAAATTACAACATTTTACAAGGAAATTTTACATCTATTTTTAGCTTTCCCTCCCCCCCCCACCCCCTAGACCCCCCTTGTAGCACAAATAACGGGCGATGTTTCCGCCCCATTACGAACCAGGGTCCAATGTAGCGATACCTTTGAATAAAGAAGATAATCAGGATCCACACCCAACAACAACATCCCTATAAGAGTTCTAAATGGGTGTGATTGAAAATAGTGTGGATTCCTCCATGACCCTTTTTTGCAAAGTAAGTTTCCCACCAATCCTTGATATGGGTGGCCTTAAGGAGTTGAAAAGTAATTTTTTCTCTATTAGAAAAATTATGGACTGAAAAGTATCCTTCTAGCATATTTAACCATTTGTCTAAAAATTTGCATCGATATAGCCTTAAAATATAGGAATATCAAAATTAACTTGTACCTTAAAGGGGGTGACACGTTTGAAGTGGCCCCTGGATGAAGATGTGTTGCCTATTGGTATCCACTGAAGGATCTAGGAAACATTATCCATGATCATGTTCCTTTGTCGCTTGAGGGCTTCTTCGAGCAACAATTTGATAAGGTATCTTATTCCCTGATCTTTCTTTCCTTCCACCATGGAACTCCATTGGGGTAAACGAGGATGGCCTTGTAAAGCCTCAAGTAGTTTAAGTCCCAACTCCTTATACCTAAACCTTGTTGGGTACATGCACATAAAAATAAAGAAAGAGAAAACCGTTTTGATACCATTGATTCAAATTTATGAAGGGAACAAAATGAAATATAGATCTATAGCCAAAACACAAAGATACAATGAAACACGACTTCAATTAAAAAATGGAAATTGTTGAAACTATATACATGCATAATGAAAGCAAACTAGTTTGAATGGTGGTATCTTATCTCTGAGAAGAGATGTGATGGCTATGCACCTTCCCAAATTGTGTTAAAATGAGGCTCAAAGGCCCTTTTATTGTGAAGAAACAACAAAAAACCCTAAACATCCAAAAACTTAACCCTGGGAGATGAAGCGCCAAAGGCTTATGGGTCTCGATGGGGTAAGTTGGATCCTCAACTTCTTGGGATTGTAACTTTGGCATACGATCTTTGTTTGGCGTGCATGAAAGCCTATTAGAAAGGTTTATCCGAGGAGTATAATTTTTTGATGGTATAAAAGAAAATGATTGTCGTTAGCTCGTTTCCCCAAAAAATGTCGTTTAGGGCCTCAAAATGACTCTAGAAGTTCAGGACCTGAAAACTGCCAAAAATAGAAAATTGTTGAAATTGGAAAATTGTGATGTAAGCCAGTGGAATAGGTGGGTGGCCACCAATATCCACCTAGATCAGTTTTATAAATTCAGTTGTCACTGACTTAGATTGGATTACTGAGAGGGCTCACTTATCTATAGAAGAGATCCTCTAACAACGTATATTCTCCTATTTTTATACCTGAGTATATTTGCATAAATCATAAATAAAATTCAAATCACACTTTGCACTTGATAACAATGGTTTGTCCAAGGAACATATGTCATTGTGGATGAGTTCTATTTGAGTCTTTACTCCCAAAGCCTTCCATGTTCTAATGCAACTTGGTGATGCTTTCTTATCACACATTCTTCACATACACCATTAGGGGGAATAACCATATGTAGTCTAATGACCATGCCATGCTTTGCCATCAAACTCACACTTAAAAAATGTATATATTTGAGTATTTCGTGCCAGAATTTACTTTGATCATTGGTCTTTACAAGGAGGCATTTTATATTTTATGGGAAAATCATAGAAATTATATAATGTTTCCTACGATGAAGAATACATCAAAAACAATAATGAAGTCAGTGTGCATATCTTTCACAGTGAGTTGATCGTTGGCAAAATTCTACCTTCTTGCTAATGTGAGTTATTTGGGATGCAAACAACAAACTATCACTCACACACTAATAATCACATTATTTTGACATTAAATTGTACCAGAGCCAACAATATTAAGAGCATAATCATCAACAATAACAATTTCTTTTTCTATGGCCTTACTTAATGAGGAAAGAGATAATCATCCTTAGCTATGTAATGGGTACAACCAAAGTTGACTATCCATTCACTTTGAGAAGTATGAGCATGAAAGGCTTAAGACAACCTGGAAGCACTAATAGAGAACATATAGTTATTGTCATTATCTTCTTAATTTTAATGTTGTATGTTAGTCAACATATCTCCTTTGAGCTTCTTGACTTTCTCTTCTAGGTCCTTTGTCTTATTGATGTAAGAACATCATTTAAAATTGCATTTTCCTAATGTTGTATTAGAGTTTAGAGTATTCTAAATGATATATAGGGAGAAGTTGGTTTCACTCATTGCCCTGTAATTTAACCAAATATGATTATTTAAATATGTAGTTAGAGGAGTTAATTTATTTTAGGGATATAGAGGAGATTTGTTGTATTTTATCTGGATTTGGAGGATATGAACTAATCTTTTATGGTATGAGTAGTTTCTTAAGAAAATGTACAAAAAAACATGTTTTAGCATGTTAATGCACCCAGGGAGAGAGTTGTAGTTAGAAAGCACTCAAAATGTCAGAGAGAGAGAAAGAGAGAGTCATAAGAGAACTGAGAGTTTAAGTGTGTGTACAAAGACTTAGATGTAAGTAGATTTGGGGTTTTAATGATACTAGTATTGTGGACCTAATTCAATGTGTAAATTCTCATTTCATATCAAATTTGTTTGAATTTATGTACAATCTATGTGGAAACTCTCTTTATTCATTTATCTTTGAAACTCCTTGTAGATGTGTATGTAATTGACAAATTGACAGGTATAGATGAAAGGCCAGAGAGTTAATTAAATAGTTGTGAAGAAAGGAGATTAATTTCTAGCATTATTCAAACAATGGGTGATTTTGAACTTATATACTTCATAAATCAAAATATTTAGATTAAGTCAAAGTTCGAGATATCCATAAATTTGAACATCCTACAAATAACCAAAATCCCAAATCCATGCATAAATTATGAGTTAATTAGGACAATCCATTTTTTGAGGTTGATCACTATCCAACCTCAAGGAAAGATCAACATCTAACATTTGGACCTTTTCATAAGGCACCTTTTAAAGTTTTTATAGATTTCCACTTTCTAGAGTATGATCCCTACATTTCAAGTCAATGTTGAGCCAACATTTAGCTCATCACAAGTGATAATGACGAGATGTGGAAGGTGATTTGGAAGGTGAGATGGATATGACATGTACATAACGATGTGACATCCAGATCCATCCTTCTAAAAAAGTTGATTCATTAAGAAATTCTAGATTTTATTAGTTCTGGGTTGAAGGTTCCAAGCAAGGTTCCATTATTCAATATTTTGAAAGGCATCCAAATCCATATATCCAAATTTTTTAAAAAGTCACATTTTTAAGAAGTTTTGAATTTCTAAACTTCTAGATCCTCAAGGTTTTACCTCTAGGATTTTCCCATATTTAACAAATGAAAAACCCTAAAATTTGACTATTTGGCCTAGAAGAACATGTCTTCCAGCTATTAGCAAAAGGAAGATTATAGTCTTTAGTCCCCTCCTTTTGACATCCATACTTTTTTTTTTTTCGTAATTCGAATCCAACTTTCGCAAAAATCACATATCGAAGGATTTCCAAATTTTGGATCCTATGGACATCTAGACTCTATCAGAAGATAGAAAAATAAATGGAAAATGACAAAAGGGAAAAAGCATGGAAATTTGTGTGGTTTAGTTGATCTGACCATCTAGATACTATTTATTAACAAAGAAGGCACCAAATGTAGAAGTTCACAGGAAAATGAATTTGTGGGTCTTGCAGGAGGAAAGACTAGATTAACAAAAGGTTTTAATGGGAATCAAATTACATATTAGAGAGTGTAGCAAAGTGTGCATAGGGAGACAAAGAAGATAACATAGATAAATAAGAGAGGCGACCACGAGAGAAGATTGGTTGGTAAAAGAGGAATGTTTGGTGAATATATATAAAATGATAGAGCCTGCATCACTCATGCCAGTAAGCCTTATTTATACCTAATTTTTGCAATAATGATTCATCCTCTTGCTACCTTTCTCAATTGATGCTTGATCATCATTCTTCTTCTTAACATAATGGCTGATGCAATCTCATTCTTTCTCTTGATTGCATAGTTGACCTATTTCTCTATAGTTCTATCAATATTTTCCCTTTAGTAAATGGGCTTGTTGCTTCACTTTATTTTTTCCCTTCATAAAGTAATTTTTCTTGTGCCCTAAATAGAAAACCATAAAAAAAGCAAAAGCAATAACCCTTACCATCATTTTTTTAAATGTTGAACATAATACAACATAGGATGTATTTATGTTCATTAAGATTAAAGTTACAAGCTAACCACTCTTCTTTGGAGAACCTATTCCAAATTGGCATAATTATAAATTTAGCTCCTTCATGTGAACCAATACTCTCTAATTCTTTCAAAGGAGAAAGGATCAAGAGAGATAAACCATTTCTTAATTTGCATAGCCTAACTTTTAGTAGTCTTGTCAAATAAGGTCTTTAGTTTCTTTCAAACTTGATTTTAGTAGTCAATCTTGCTCATATGAAGGTGAATCTACTTGAAGATGTAGGTTGTTATATCTCCTACAACCTCATTCTTCTTCCCATCAATGACAAAAAAAATCTATCATCCTTTTGATCTAGAATTATAGTACTTATTAATTGCCAAAGCACCTTACTTCTCAATAACATTTCCATAGCTTGTGCCTATATATCCATAATGGTGGCCATTCAAAATCACAAGTTCTTGGTTAAAAATCATTATATCCATTTATAAATCTAAACCCTGAAATCATATTGAAGTCAAAATCTTAAGTCAATCTACCAAAGAGGTTTGACTCATTAGGAGGGTGTACAACTAACAACCTCAAAAAGACTTGTAGACAACAAACTAAGTCTCAAACCTATAACACAAATACCATATTATGGAATAAGGAAATTAATAGATCAAGGAGCTATACATTTCAAGAAGAGGTTTGTTCTAAAGACATTGTTACAACACTTAGAAACAAGTGAGAAAACTCATAATATAATAGAAAACACAAAGAATTGAAAAGCTTTCATGATAAATAAGATCATCTAGCGATGGTACCAAAGTGTAACTAATTTCCTTGAATTTTTCCTTGAACTATGCACTAGTTGAATACCATGGTTAACTCGATTGGCCAAGCAAATGCTCAATTGACTATTTTGTCAACTCCCCCAATCGATTATTGAATATTAAATCTCTTAGTAATCTAGAAATTGTTGATTGATTGTCTCCAAAAGATCCAAAGTTCTAATAAACCTTCCAAGATTATTGTTCTAACATAGGATGCACTTATTCAAATATAGACCACACGACCCCACCAACTAAGGACCACTTATGAAGACAAAATCATAATCTTATTTTAAATAAAAGTGGAAGACAAGGAAATGTATCCCATAAAAATAACATTTATGACCCATTGAATGGGGGATCCATTGTCTCTATAATCACCCACCTAGAGTTTTAGGGTCTATGTCTAATGATTTCCCAACAATAACCCTTTCAACAAAGGTAGTTTTATTCTTTGGAACCTCATATGGCATTTTGGTATTCAACAATTCATATAATATTCTCACAACCTCCAAGTCAAACTAGACATTGAACTCTTAGCTTTCTTTTGGTTGCAATAATCATTTTATAGAAAATTCTTAAGGCTACATCATAATTTGATTTAAGACATTGATTGAAAAGGCTAGAAGATGAAGTTGGGAACCACGTCCCCTCACTTGGGGAAGCCATGAGAAATCAAAAAAGATGATATAAAAATGCAAATCCCTCTTTGATCCTATTTCATATCATTATCTACATATGCTCATGAGACAACCAATACCTTGTTCCATCAATCAAAGGTTAATATAAGGCAAAGCAGTAACAAGCAAACACATTGCAATTGATATTGCAATTGATATCAATTTAAATATCTTTCATCAGGTAATTGATATTTCATTAATTTAATATAAGTAATTTTTAAGTCTCGTCGAGGTTTCTTTGATTTTGATATTGCATTTTCAATACTTTATGCAACAATTTGTCTAACCACTCACTAAGGTTTTCTTTGATCTTACAATAGCATTTTCAATAATTTAATATATGCAAAATTTATGTAACAATTTGTTAAATCACTTATTAAGGTTACGTAATAATGTTAAATCACTTGCCAATGTTTAACATAATGAAATTAATAACTTTTACATATTTTTTAGAATTCTCATGTTTAAGCCTAACGTATTATGGCTCTTGTTTGTTAGAAAGTATTTCAATTAGGATTCTCAAAAAATCCTATGGTTATTTAAAGAAATAGTTTATTTGACAACAAAAACAAATTAATAGTTTTAGCAAATTTTTAATATAATTGCTAATCTTTCGTTCGGTATCAACTTTTGTTTTTATGTCATGTATTGGCATTTTGAAATCATTTATACAACTTTAAAATCTCTTCCCTTCTTGTATGCTCTTTGCACATTTGTTATATTTGACTTTGATCATACCTAAGCTCTAGAAGATAATTAAGCCATCTGTTATGAAACCAGCTCAAGAAAAAGATAGAAAAGATAGATCAACGCCTTAAAATTTAGTCTATTCGAGGGGGCAACCTCCTTTACATTAACTAAATGAACAATTCTTGGATGATTCAAATGACAAAACCTCCTTTCTATATATAGGAGTCACAATATAACCCAGCCGACCTAACAATAATAAT
>APFE030026717.1:0-13618 GCA_000404065.3 Pinus taeda
AACCTATTAAGAAATATGTTAATTTTTTTTACTCCAAATAGAAATAAAGAAAAAATAACAAACGAAGAAGAGCATAGGACTACTTACATCCCTATCACAAACAACTAACACAATGTAAAGAATCCTCGTGTTTTTTATTTTTATTTTTGCCTTTCAAAAACTGTAAGTTAACTTCCTTGACCGCAACGAGGATTCTCATCTCACATAAAACATTAATACGTTAACAATAAATAATGTCCAACACCTTCACAAATCCTTATCCTTAAAGTTGTGACATGTAAATAATTAAAAAGATAAATCCCTGTAATGGATTCCTAGTAATAAACAATTAGCTTCCTAGCCATATACGAGAGCTATTGACATGTAAATAATTAAAAACATAAATCTCTATAATGGATTCCTGTTCATATACAATTAGATTCCTAGCCATATACTCGTATACTTGTTTTTTATTTATTATTTTTTAAGTTGGATATAATTATAGTACTTTTTAATAAATTTATGTGAAAATAAAAATATAATTTAATGTGTTTAAATTTAATATATATAAATTTAGTAATGGTGAAGTTATATTTACGTGTTTTTAGAGTGTTTTGAGTACAATCACATTAGATCTCAATTTTATAATTTTTGTCACAACACTGACCTTTCTAGCCTTTTACAATGTCAGAATTATAGTGAGCTCAGGAGGCTTTTCTCTAAGCTTTTTGAGCATAGGAATAAAATCTCAAATCAAAATAAATAATTTGTTTCTTGAGGTCCGATAGACCAAATTTTAGTCTCAGTGGACGTTAACCACTATCATCATCTTCTTCTTCTTCATGTTTATGTTTAATAATAATATCAAAATAAGATAAGAAATTGTATTTGTGATTTAATATATCTAGAAGTGCCTTAATAAGATAAGAAATTGTATTTGTAATTTAATATATTTCGGAGTGTCTTAATAATGTACTCGAGATCATCGTTTATTTAAAATTCATGAACATATTTTAATAAATATTGGTAAAAATATTTATTAAATATGTATATAATTTTTTAATTAATAATGTTAAATAATTTAACTCAAATTAAATATGTAATAATGAAAAGCCATAGTCAAATGAGGTTAGATCTCACCCAAAAAAAATGAAAATTCTGGCAAGATTTTGAAAAAATATGATAGAGATTTTTGAAAATATAAATTGCCTTAGGGTTTTTGATGATGCTAAATCCATTACCGATATCAAAAATGATTTAAACAGTTCTGAGATTATTTGTTTTGAATTTTTCAACCAATTCTAATGAAAACTTCATGACCTTAACAAAGTTATAACCTTAATAAAGAAAATAATTACAACTAACCGAGAAATAACATATTTCATTGTTGAAAAAAGCGTCAAATTGACATAAACACCATTTTAAAATTCAATACAAATTAACATAAACACCATTTTAAAATAAAAACCATTTTAAAATTTAAAAAAATAAAGGAAAAAATTAAAACTTTGTATATTTATGTAGATTTATACTTTACGGACTTAAAATAATTGAATTTTGTTTATAATTTACAAAGTTAACCTTTAATAGTTTATTGAATTGAGGCTTCTGTGACCCATATCAATTATAAGAAGAGTTTCAGCGAAAATCACATGAAGTAAACCTTTGTCGATGTGTTTCGAACCAAGCAGTGTGGTTCATCATCAGGACAAGTTAAAGAAACAGTTCCAGTGTAACATGTTAAATAGGCTGAGCAGAGCCTCCAACGGTTAACAAGACCAACGACTAATTTTGACTTTAGGACAGGGTCATAAAATTTTAAAGGAAATTAGCTATATTAGGTACCTCCTTTATAATATATAGTATATATATATATATAATATATAATATATATATATATATATAGATATAGATAGATAGATAGTAATATAATTTTTAATTGTTTTAATAGTTAGTTAAAAATATTATTAGTAATAAAACTTATAATCAAATGAAAGTAATTATATAAGGACCTGATCTTATAGTATATGTTGTAGATTAAATAGCTTTTCATATATTGTTAATTGTAAGGCTAACTTTATATTAGGTTTTTTTTATAATCGGTTTTGGGAATTGCTCACGAACATCAAAATCTATAACAAACAAGTGATTGAAAAATATATTCAATATATTTTTTTATTAGGGATTTAAATATATTTATTAATAAAGTTTTGTAAATATAATTTATAAATTTATTTTATAAAGAATATTATTTTTAAATATATTTGACTTTTTTAGTGTTTGGTAGGTCTGTAGTTAAGATAGATCTAGATTGGTTATAAAAATTAAGTTATATATAGTTTAAATATTTTGATAATGGTAAGAAATTTAAGTTTGAAGTTTAATGTAATACAATATTATAATCTTAGTTATACAATGGTTGATGATGAGGGAATGTTAGGGATTCTATAGTTCTCTGGTGCCTTTATGATGATGAGGGAATGTCAGAGAATACGATTGGTGCCTTTATGTTCCTATAGGCATATACCAATGTGTTCTCGTACAACTGACTGCTACAGCGATGCTCATTGACATAGAAGTCTTGGACGCAAAAATTGGATTACAGTATCCTTATTTGCTAAAGTTACATGTATGAAGTGAAGGTAGTGTCATATTCCGTATTCAGGATTATGATGTTCCCTCATGATGGGAAAATTGTTATGCTTGATCAACTCATATACTATGAGAAGAAGACATTAATTACTTGTGATGGTGTTCTACCTTTCATGGAATCTTCTCATGAGTTGATCACAACCTACATTGAATTCAGAACTGGACAATTCAAACCATCCATGCTCCTCAGTACATACCTTAGAGAGCCACCTTTGTTGGAGGACAGTTCTATAACCACAACAACCCCGATGTGCATGATGAGTTAATAAAATACCCCCCAAGATTAGGAACTAGTTCTAGATACCAATAGCGCTACAATTGTTGATTCTACATTCTCACCATATGTTATCACCCAAACATCCTTATTATACCCTCCACCTAGTTTTATCTTGCACTAAGTCATGGAAACAATCACATTGTGAAATATGGTTGTGTTGATACCGGTTTGGTATATCTCCCCCCCCCCCGTGACCATGTCAGAAAACTTAGGTGTCACCTTGATAAGCATCATTTCGATAGCCCCTCCTCAAGATAACACTCCACAACAATAAATTATGGCATCAACACTAACTGGTGCTGAAAGAAAGGATAAGAAAAAATCCAAAAAAGTTGAAGCTTCAAACGATTTCTCCTCTAGGGTACCTCCATTATATTTTTTGTGTGAAGTAGTTGGGCACCCTAGCAATATGTGCCCCACGTTAGACGAGTTGAAAGCTCTTTTGCATGCCCCAAAATCGCTAGTGAACCCCCATCCACCTACTAGAGAAAATACCACACCTACATGTAATAAGGAATTACACACCATCCATGTATGCGCTATATGCATGGAGTATGAGCATTACACTCATCATTGCCTCAAAATCCCTCGATATCAAGATGCTTTAAATGCAATTGCCCAATCCAATAACGTGGCCCCATCACTTCTTGTCATGCGAACGGTGGATGATGGATCCAAAATCATCTTTTATATTACTGGGGAAGAAGGCTCATGCTCATATTCCTCACATAGTCACCCAACCTCCCACCCTATGCTGAAACAACTAGAATCAAGACACCCCAACCTGCCTCCCTGTGCACTTTATGTGACCAACCAAACCATTTCATTAACCAATATCCCGAGTTACAGACATTTAAGAGATATTACCATAACCTTCATATTGTCCCTAGTAGCAGACCCAGAAGTAGATTTCATAGTTACCACATTTGTGTGTGAAATCATCATACTCGATATTTCCCACACCTTACCGGAGTCTATGAAACAATGTATTTTATGCTTTGATTCATCACTGAGAACTCGACATTAGTCGAAACAGATATCCAATCCCTAGATAACACCACACCAGTGGGGGATGACGAATCTAGGACAATGTTATGCGTATTCAAGTAGAAAACACTACCTGCGACATAGCCAAGAACCCATCAACGTGTTACCTACCACTACAATCACTCAGGATATAAAAGGAAGACAAAATGGTCTCAGGCAGGATGGTCAAAGTGACACCACATGTGTGCCTTATGTGATAGATACAACCATATGTTAAATCAATTCTGCGAATAGAGAAATATTAGAGTCATCTTTGATTTGTTTGTCCATATTTTGGGACCTACTCATGTGAACTGTGTTAGACTCTCATGCCATTAATGTCACATCTTATCTCAAGCACATCATATGCATAATTTCCATTACCTTCCACATTTTAGAGCAGCAATAGCAACATTTAGACAACCTAACATTGGGGAGACACCTCATACTGACACTAATATTGAGAGGTTGTTTGCACTCAGTAATGCCCCACCTTATGACACCAACCATGTTTCATCATCTCACACTATCGGAAATACTGATACCCACACCATTTATTATGTTAACACTAATTCTATGTGTAGTATTTGCACCAGTAACATTGATAGTTCTGAGACATGTCGCATGTTACAAACATCTAGAAAATGTAGGATTGAGCACCAGCCTCACATGGAGGAAGAGACATTGGTTCCTAGAATGTTGACATCATTGTGGGAACCTATTTCCACTCACCATCAATTCTCCATTAAAAACATTCTACCACCACTTAATTTTGATGACATTCAACATCACATACGATTCATTTCCTCTTCCCTAGGAACCATGATTCATGTTGTCTACTCATCATTTTTTGGTGTTGAGACTGCTAAACCCACCACAATGGTGGTATCATCACTAACTATTCAAACTCATCCCATCTGCATGTTGTCAACTTTGCTAAGTACTACAGAATCAACCACCAAATCATTTTATTTCTCATCTTTTAGCACAGAAAAGACGAAAAATCCTCCCTCACAACCTCACACAACCCAGTTCAACATTACATAATATGTTTCACTCATATAAGATGATTTATTTGAAGCATAAAAACTCACAGATCATGAGATCTAATGCCAAGTGTTATGAACATTTTGCCTTGAAAAGGATAAGAAACTAATAATTATAGTCGTGTTCAAGGGGGAACATCCTTTTACGATGAATAAGTGTACATGAACATATGTTGATTATCTTATAACGAGTTCTCCGTAATGTATATATATAATATATATATAATATATATAATATATATATATATTATATATATATATATATATATATATATTATCTTATAACGAGTTCTCCGTAATGTATATATATATAGGATACAAAGGGTACAATTATAATAAAATGGAATTGTTAAAGGTTTTAGCTTACATAACAATATAATGAAAGGAATATATTTATTCAATACATATGGATTGATACGGGGTTATAGGATTAACATGTGGATTATATAGGTTTAACACTTTAACATTACCCTTACTACTACTATCATCTGATGTGAATTAATCTTACTAGATCTTACTAATAGCTTACACAGATCCTCCACTATTCATCGAGGAATTCTTGCCAACTAGATCTTGCTCATTCAGTAGGAAATATTTGTATTTGTTCCCACTTCATAATATATATAGGGAATGACTATTCTCAATCAGTCATATCACTAGGTTTAAACTCCCAAATCGTAAGAAAAATACCTCCTAGTGTTTCCCTCATCCTTTTATTTTCGATTCTTTCCTCCATGTCATTGAGACATAAGAGGTGATGCAATTTAACTCTACTCCAAATTAATTCATCTTTCCAATATAATCTCCAAGATAGTTTAGGTTCATTCCATTTATTTGTTGATAACCTTGTAATAGACACCTCTTGTAAATTGAAATTTGAGCTTCTCCCTAAAAAATTTAGTGTACATATTTGGCCACTTAGTTAAGGCAAATCCTTTTATTTTTTTTCATTTCTTGTTCCTTGGTATCCTTACATTATACCATTTATTATTTTTCACTTCCAAATTGGTTTCATGTTTTAATTGCTACAATGAATGTTTATTTGGATTCTACAAGCTCATGTTCCACACTAAAAACTCTTCATTACGTTCCCTCATCATTATCTAAAAAATATAATGCAAAAAATTCTCCACATCTTCTATGCCTTGTTACATTATCACAAATGCTCAGCACACCCATTACATATCTCTCCTGTCTAATGCAATTTCTTGATTGTCATTCTTATTAGTGGAATACTCATCTTTGGATTTAGTATGAATATATACATCCATTGAATGAAACATATATTCTTCTTACACATTAATGCTTCATTGTAATGTCATTTATTCCTAATCTAGAGAAAATTATGCACATTGATCGTAATGTATTCATCAATTACTGAATGTTGAAGGAAATTAGGGTGATTAGGTATCACAATCACTTTGGACTATTCAAACTATTACATAGTTGCAATTTCCTTGGTTATTGTTCTCTGATATAAGAGTGTCTTCATTTCTTGATACCTCCATTCATGCACATAAATAATATTTGATAAAATTAGGTTGTAATTTGTCCATATCCACATAAAATTGAAATATATTTTCAAAACTCTTTTTTTCATTTCCCCTGTGGTTTTCAAAATTATATTAAAAAAAATTTACATTCTATTGTTTTTTTTTACATACAACATAAAATCCATTAAGTGAACAAGAAATTCCCTCAAACACCTTCTTTTATGATGCTTCTACCATTGATTCACTAAGTTTATTCTTTTAGTGTATATGTAACTATACTTTCTTACTCCACTTCGCCCAACATGCTTGAAATCACATGTTCTTCCTACTCTTACATGGCACATCTCCATCAATATGGTAACAATCCCAAGAAAATATTATTTCTATAGGTTTTAACCTTGTTTATTTAATTGTTGCAAATATATTATTAATAAAAATATAAAATATGAAATGACAAACACACATATTAACAAATATATTTCATCCTCGAATCCCCAACTAGGAAACCAAAAATATTCTTTAGTTTATTCTTATTTATACTATTATAATACAAAACATATATCCCATGAAATCCATAAATCATTAATCCATTTACCCTATATTATAATACAACAATATCTCAAACAAAACTACAAAACCATGGGCTAAACCACCATGTTCCATCGAATTGCTAAAGTTTGAAACTGTGTATCCTAAATGGCCAAAAAGTAATGCAAAAAACCACCCAATTTATTTTCAATGGAACTACTCCCAAATGTTGCACAATGGGGCTTCTACCCCACGACACCTAAGGAAATATACAACACATGGATATAGTCATAAAAAAATATAACATATACCCAAATTATCCTACATTTTGTTTTCATTGCACATATGGAGGCATAAGTGTATGTGATCAACAATATAGCGAAACAATGCCCATTGTTTATTACACCAAAAACATTTCTCAGTGTTCATGATTGTGTTAATAAATATGAAAAATCTTAAGAGTCTCCACCTTCACTAGGAGCACCTTATTTTCTTCAATCATATCTCTAACAAAGTGATATTGAACATCAATATGCTTTGTTTTATAATGTTATCAAGGATTTTTTAGGAGGAACATTACACTGCGATTGTCATAATTTATCTACATGGTTCATTGTGATAATTTTATACACAAACACAACCATACTACTTCCTTGCTTACATGAGTAGCTATCGTGTATTTAGCTTATGTAATTGAGAGTGCCCCTAGATATTGCCTCTTGCTCATCCAACTAATTTCTCCTCCATACAAGTTAAACACAAACCTATTTGTAGATATTCTAAGGTCTAGATCTCTAACCCAATATGCATCAACAAATCTATGTATGTCCAACACTCTATCCAATATTGGTATTCCTTGGTAGCATAATCAAGCAAGTAGTGCCACATAAGCACTTGAAAACTATACTTATTATCACCTAATGATCCTTCCCTCTTTTTGGCATGTACCTACTCAATAATCACATTACATGTGTAATGTCTAGTCAAATATAAACCATTGCATACAACAAACTACCAACTGCAATGGAATATGGAACATGAGTACTTTCTTTTTCCTCTTCCTTTATATTGGGGCATTAATGTCTAGATCCTTCCCTCTTTTTGGCATGTACCTACTCAATAATCACATTGCACGTGTAATGTCTAGTCCAATATAAACCATTGCATACAACAAACTACCAGCTGCAATGGCATATTGAACATGAGTACTTTCTTTTTCCTCTTCCTTTAAATTGGGGCATTAATGTCTAGATAACTTTACAACTACAGGAATAGGCACCTTTACTAGTTTACATTGCTATATATTAAACCTCTGAAATATTGTTTCAACATACTTCCTCCGATTTAGAAAGTTTTTTTTATCTCTTATAATTTTCATGCCCAAAATGAAATTTCTAACATTATATCCTTCATGTCAAATTATGAGGATCACTTGGTTTTCAATTCCTGGATGATTTCCAATTATCAATGTATTATCCACATACGACAATGAATAAATAAGATGATGAATAACTAATTTGAAATATACATACTCATCTTGTTTTCTCCTTGTGAAGCCACGTCCTAATATATATGTATCAAATTTCTGGTACAACGTCCTTGGTGATTGCTTTAACCCATATAGGGATTTTTTTAGACTTCACACCAAATCTTTCTTTCATTTCTCCAAGAAGCTTTATGGTTGCTTCGTGTATATTTCTTATTCTATATTCCCACATAGGAGTGTGTCTTTACATCTGTCTATTCTACTTCAAAATCAAGAGTAGTAAAAGATAAAATAAATCTAATAAAATTTAGCTTGGAAACAACAAAAATTATGTTACCTTAGTCAATTCCCTCTACTTCGGAGTAATCTTTTGGTACTAGCTAAGATTTGTGTTTCTCCACTCTATCCTTAGAATTCAAATTCTTCTAAAGAACCCATTTCCTACCAATGGTATTTCTTCCGACCAACAATTCCACTATATCACAAGCCTCATACTTATCTAAGGATTCCATTTCCTCAATCATGGCCTTTTCCAAAGTTCTTCATCCTCTAAGTCAACTTCATCCGTGATAGTTATAGGATCATTATCAATAATAAACAAAGAAATTTTGAATATAAATTAGGTGGAGTATACATTTTTGGCTATCTTCTTTCTTGAACCAATATGCTCAATATTGGAGTATGCCATTTTTGCTCTTCTTATTCCCATCTTTCTATAGAGTTTATTTCATCATCATTAAATTAAACTCTATGTTTTCTCGTTCTTTATCCCTTTGTATGACTTCTTATTCGACAACACATTAATTTCTCTAAATGTCGCATCTCTATTATACATAACCTTATTAGGTTTTGGGTTCCAAAGCTTATAATCTTTTATACCGTATTTATATTTAATAAGGATACACTTTTCAACTTTCTTATCAGGTTTAACCTTTTTATCCTTTGGAACATGTACATAAGCATTGTAGCCATATGCCTTGAGATGTTTAAGAGACGGTTTCTTATTGGTCCTTACCTCATGTGAAGTATTATCATATAATGTTGATAAGGGTGATATCAAAAGTAAGACAATTTCCACTGCCTCTTTCTTTCCTAAACTGATCTCATCAACACCCAAGTATGTGGTTCTTCTTCTTCTCATTCATGTTTTTCAACACATTATGATTCATAATCCTTTGGTAGGAATTCCTATTTGACAACATCTTTAATTTATCTAAATGCTACATATCTACTATACCTAACCTTCTCAGTTTCCAAGTTCCAAAATATATAACTATTCATACCATATTTATATCTAATAAAGGTAGACTTTTCATATTTATTATCCATATTACTCATATTCTCCTTTGGAATATGTGCATTAACATCACAACTAAATACCCTAAGACGTTTAAGAGAGGGTTCCTTTCCATTCCATACCTCATGTGAAGTATTTTCATATAACATTGATGAGGGTGATATATTTACTAGGTAACATGTAGTGCCCACTTCCTCTACCTAGATTTCATGGGCTAACCTACTACCACTAAGAATGCTCCTTGATTTCTTCATTATTATCCTATTTTTCCTTTCTGAAACTCTATTCTACTAAGGCATGTATGGAGTAATCACCTCTCTTTCTATACCATACTTCTTACACGATTCTTCAAATTCATTCCCATAGAAATTTCCACCATTATCTATCCTCTACAAATTAATTTTATTCTCTGTCTGATTTTCCATAAGATCCTTATAATGTTTGAATTTTTCAATGGCTTGGGTTTTCTCCTTGAGGAAATAAATCCATGTATTCCTTGAGAATGCATCTATAAATGAGATATATACATATATTTACCTAGTGACACAACTAACACATCGAAATACATCATTGTGCACCAACTGTATTTTTCCGTCTAGCTTCATAGCAGTAGAGGATAATAGTACCTAATTTTTTTTCCTATATAAACAATGTTCATGAAAACAAAAATATAGAGAATAACTATACATACCTTCTACCACACTATAATCATGTAGTACTCAAATACCCTTATGTTTAATATGTCCTAGTAATTGATGCCACAATCTAGTCTTTTCTCCATAACTTGTAGGATATTCTCCTTTTCCTACTCCACTCTTAGGACAATGGAACTGTTTCACCAATTAGTAACAGTTGTTCCCAACAAATTATAGAAATTTCCAATATGAGATTTCCCTTAGTAATAACATTTCTCCTCAAACCACATTTCGGGTATATTTTTCAAACACTTTTTATATACTTGCATCGCTTGTCTTTCTTACAAATATCAAATTTTTGGCCAACCCATGTATGTCAAAAACACTAGGGACTATTCTAATACTTCCTCCCATGGAATTCAACTTCAATTTTCCTCATCCTATGATTTTGGTTGTTAATTTGTCTCCTAAGGAAATGTCGCCACCCTCATATATTTCATACTTGGAAAACCACTACCGATAAGGATTCATATGAGAGAATGTGCTTGACTTGACCATCCATTCCTCATGATTTACATGTGTAGTTGAATAATCCAGATATACATCCCCTCTAATTGAGGAGGTTTTCTCTTTCATAGAAGGAGGATCATTAAATATATTCCCTTTCTTAGTAATTTTGATTTGCACTTTTTCTTGTAATGACCTTCATTTCTGCATCTCCAACATACTTTTCCATATTTTCCCTAAGATTTAGATATGTTTCTTGAGGACTAATTTTATATCTATTCTAGGATTTTTCTTTAATGAAAAAGGCATATTTTTTATGACCTTCCATATTTTTTTATCTCATCTCCTTCAATAACAAGGATGAGACTATATTATAAAAAATTAGAGTAGTTGCATTACTACCTATGGCAAGAACCAAACTATACGACAATATTAGTAAAGATAATAACTGGCTTACCATAGTATTGAAGGTGTTTAGATGCCCTTTCACCAAGTATTCATACTTCATCTTAGGTTATACACATTTTTTTGTATGAATAATTTGTTCACCAAGGACTTGGATTAATAAAAAGCCCCTAAATTGCTCTGCAACTCCTTCACTGTAGTGTCTCTTGATACATTCAATAATATTAAATTTGAGCGGTGCAACTATATTGTGCTCTTTTCCATTTGCTCAAACATGGTACAATATTCTATTGGCCTCTTCACTGGTGCAATACTTATATCCACAATGATCCACTAATAATTTCCCACCAACATATCTTCCATTGAGCTTCTACAACTCAAAACACTTTACATTGAATTTTTTGGTTTCTATCCATGAACTATATGAGATTTCTTTCAACCATAAGAATCAATTGTACACATCTCGTACTATAATAGGGTCTATCATAGGCTTCAGAAACACACCTTAGCCATAAAAGAATCCCTTTGAAGCAAAAATTGATATGATACCAAACATTTATTTTAACCTTCTTTAGTTATTTTTTGCTTACTTTTTATAAAATAGAAAAGATGCAATAGAAGACACACACATTAACACAAGAATTTTACTTTTGAAACCCAAACCATGAAACCATAAATATTTTTTCATATATATATTCCTTACAATATTACAATACCATATATATATATATAAATATATATATATATATATATATATATATATATAATATATATATATATATATATATATATATATATATATATATATATATATATATATATATATATATTCATGTTAGAATACAACTATAGTTCTTCAATAAAAATTATAAAACCATGCACTAACACATCATGTGCCACAAAACTACTACACATGGAAACTATGTCAAACAATGTGTAAAAAAGTGCCCTAATTTCTTTTGGAGGTGCTAGCTCTGAACTAGAGCATAGGGGGATTTCACCCCCCTTGTGACCCATTGGAACTAGGGGGTTACTTCCCCCTTGTTACCCCCCACTATGCCTGACACAATGTATAACAAGTGGAGGTAGTCACCAAAAGAATTTAACACATACCCAACAATTCAAAAGTTGTTATTGTTATCATCTTTCTCTTGGAATGTACACTCTTATTGTATACACTTCTTAGAGATGCCCTTGCATTGATCATGTTTCCATCATGTTAATCAATTGTTGCTATTCCTATAACATTACTTATTTCTTCATATTATCTTATATTTCAGTTATCATCTCCTTGGGTTCTAAGACATATTGGTGTGGTTATTCAAGAGACACATCCTCCCAAAAACAAAGGCATCCCTTTGAAGGCAAAAACAACACTAATACCAAATGTAGGTTTTAACCTTGTACATAAATTACCTGCATACGAATTCTAAAACACATAAAATAAACAATGCGAGAGCATAACACATAAAACACATATACACAAAGATTTTCCCCTGGATCCTAAAATCGGGACTACTAGCTTGATTTTTCATTATGTTCATTTCAATGTTATAATACATATTTATACATGCCGAAGCATCCAATACCATGGACCGAAAACCATCACGTCCAAAAAACATGCGAGAAAATCATGCGCAAAACCATAGGCGGGTCTGCCTGACCTAACATAGGGTCTAAAACCAAAATTTTCCAGGTGACTGCCCCAGACCCCATAATGTGGGGTTATGATTATGCCTCAAACCGCCTTGTGACTCCCCCCCCACTCCACAATTGATGCAACAAAGGGGGGCTCTGCCTCCACCTCTAATCCCATGGTTAACTATGTGGGTTAGTTGTGGAAAGAATATAACACAACCCAACATTCTCCCACTTGTTGTTTTCTTTCCATAGGGGGGCATAAGAGAGCTTAGTCATTTTTTCAACCTTGAAATTCCCATTTTCTCTCTACACCAAGAGAACTTCTCAGAGATCACAAATTTTGTCAATGCATCTGCAGTATTCTTCAAAGTGTCCACCTTTACCAGCAACACCTTTCTGTCTTCTATCATATCCCTCACAAAGTGATACTGAACATCAATGTGCTTTGTCTTTGAATGATACGCGGGGCTCTTTACCAAGAGAATTTCACTTTGGTTGTCACAGTCTATCTTTATAGCTCCTTGTACTAACCCCATACTTGAACACAATCTCTGCAACCAAACTTCTCCCTTGCTTGCATGAGTGGCTACCATGTATTCTACCTCTGTAGTTGATAGTGCCACTACAGATTGTTTCTTACTCATCC
>APFE030026717.1:18089-28262 GCA_000404065.3 Pinus taeda
TCTAACCCCGCAGTTAACTACGTGGGCTACTCATGGAAAGAATATAACACAACCCAAGACATTCAAACTAGGGGGTTACTTCACCCTTGTTAACCCCCACTATGCCTGACACAATGTATAACAAGTGGAGGTAGTCATCGAAAGAATATAACACATACCCAAAAAATCAAAAGTTGTTATTGTTATCATCTTTCTCTTGGAATGTACACTCTTATTGTATACACTTCTTAGAGATTCCCTTGCGTTGATCATGTTTCCATCATGTTAATCAATTGTTGTTATTCCTATAACATTACTTATTTCTGCACATTATCTTATATTTTAGTTATCATCTCCTTGGGTTCTAAGACATATTGATGTGGCTATTGAAGAGACACATCCTCCCAAACATCTTCACTCTTATAAGCCATCTTCTTTGACTTTCCTCTTTATCTAGCCTCCTCGAATATTCTATGAGTGAAAATAAATTTTGCAACTCATTTCTAGGCTCATTCTCATCCATATGAGGTATGGATGACTTCCTATACTTACATGTTTCCTTCTCGCACCATATTCTTCTCACCTTCCTATAATCTTCTTTTCACGATTTGGCAACAAATGCCCAAACACCATATTGGATGTATGTTTTCCTCATACAAATATACCTAATGGTTCTTTTATTGGTAGTATGTATTTCTCTAGAAATTCTCCCCTTGTCATAATTCTCCTCACCATATATTCTTCCTTCTTTAATATAATATGATGTGAAAGGGTCCTTACCCTCATCTTCACCCCTGCCTTGTATCATCTTTGATTTCATTTAAAATAAAGAGTTGATGGGATCGCTATTTAGAATACACAAGATTTATTCACCGCAAACTAATTTGTCAACAAAAGAAGTTATTGGATTCCTTAGAATCTTCTTGCATTATGGATTCATCAATTCTTCATCTTCTAGTTGTTTTCTAATCTCTATTTGGAATCAGCCTTGCTTGTATCAAGGCTTCCCTTGAGCTCTTCCCTCTTCAATAAATTTCTACTCTAATGCTCTTACGAGCTCGTTCCTCTTGCTATTGCATTACCCCACTAAGATCCTTTTCTCTATCTTCTTTGTTGTCTCCTATGACCTTCTTGACTTAACTATCCTTTTCTTTAAGATAAACCTAACCATGCCCTAGCTCCTTCTATTATGAATTTTATCTCCTCATTTCATAGAAATTTTGACCTCCCTATGAATTTGGTAATCATAATTGACTAAGAAAATTTTCTCTCTATTTATAATTAGCTTTTCTTTTAATCAAATTTAAAGGTTCCACTTTTTTCTTTTCTCCGAAATAATCAAATTTAATTACATCCAATTTCCCTTTCTTCAGTTATCCATATTCCATATTACTTCACTTATTTTTTTTTCCATGTAGATTTCCATTTATTGTTATCTAACATACAAAATGAAGCCTAACACAACATCGTAACTATGAAAGAAAGTGAGCTTTCAATAAGGAATGCTCACATAGTAGGCAAGAGTTAACTTCCCTTTTTTCATTACAATTTAGGTGACATGAACAGGGATTGGGTATTCTTCTAAGTAGGAGTTAACTTATGTTTAAGCGAAAGTGCTGAAAACCACTCCTCATGGGCGAGTGGTTTGTTCACTATTTCATATACGTTCGAATTGTTGGTCTTTGGTTTCATATAATTATGTCAAAGTTCTAGCCCTCTCATAGTCCGAGATATACATTTGTGAGGGTCAAAGCCATTATTTAGTCTTCGGTTTCGAAAACATCTCCATTGAGAACAAATCACTTAAATATGCCTAAAAAATTACAAAAGCCGGAAAGCCTCTTCCGTATCAATAACTTTTCAAATCATGGAAGCTTGAGAAATAAACACATGCAAATCCTCCATGGGTCCACATTCCCGTCGAGGCGATCTATGCTTATTTTAAAAACAATTTAATATCATTCAAGAACTGGCATGGCTAACATAAAAACCCCACATGCAACCAGAATATTATTTTGACAGACACAATACAACCAGAGTATGAGCAAAATACGTAGTGGGCATTAAGCACTACCTTTTTAACAACCATTTCTCGGAAAAAAAAATAAAGGAACAGAGAACTCCAAAAGACACGTTTGTTGCCTTCCACGACTCATTCAACACCCAACCAATCAAACAAACAATAAGCATGCAAAACAGTTGAGCTCCTTTTTCAAGGCTTTCTATAAGTGAAAGCTCACTTTACTATGATTACCATCCTTTCACGAGATCTGTATGGCTGGACCAAAAAGAAAAAAGAAGGTGGCTCACCAGAAGTTGACAAACAATATACAGATAATTGCAGTAACCAGCAATGACGGGCACGATCTCTGCTTTCTAGTTTTGCTCAATTCATACACATAAACATTGGTCAAAAATAATAAAATAGACGTAGACGTTTACTATCCTAATAAACAATACGGCCAACAGTATGCGTTGCAAAATACCACGATACCGGCGTAGCGATTCCAATTCCAGGGGCTTCACTTGTATTAACTCTCCATCCATTCTCATCTCTATATGGAGCTCAATCGGAGCTCCTGCAGAAACGTGAAAATTAAACGTAAAAGTAGTTGAACGGAACTTTTGATTATTGACAAAATACAGGTTTATCCAGTGTCAACTTCCAGCTTTATGAAAGACTGCTCTTACCCACTCATTTCGTTGTGCAAGGTTATAGATGTGGAGTTGGATTGGATTTTAAGAATCATCAAAACTGTAGCGCTAGGAGGCAATGACCGTGATGACTTGGTGTTTAGTCAGGGTATGAATCTTGAGGGGCACTTTGTAAGTTAGATTTTGGTGCAGGTTAATTTTTCATGTTTTGCAAAAATTAACTGTAGATAAAGATTTTTTATTTTATAATTAAAAAAATAGGTATTTTAATAAATATGTGGGGTTAAATAATATATGAATATCATTTTTAAGAAAATTCAAAGTTTTTATAGTTAAAGTTAATAAGTTTCAATTGGTGTTTCAATTAAGTTACTAAGATTATAATAGGTATATTAATTTGTAACTAATATAAGTTAGTTTTATATATATATATATATAGTTTTTTTTTCTTTTCACTAATGTTTCAATAAATTTTATAAGGTTGATGGATAGTATCTTGTGGATTTTCTATAATTCTTTCATGATTGTATATTTAGATGATACTTTTATCTTTAATAAGAGTTGGTAAAACAACTTGCAGTATATTTAGCAAGTTCTTCACACTCTATGGTAGCACAAACTATGTGTTAACTTGGGAAAATGCTCCATTAGCACGGACAAGGTCCAATACCTAGGCTACATTATTGATGAGCAAGGCATGCATGTTGATCTAGCCAAGATCCAAGTCATTCAGGATTTTCCAACTAGAAATACTTTAATAGAGCTTTGCGGCTTCTTGGGGTTTGCTAACTTCTATCGAAGATTTATTTTGGGGTTCTCTTATACCGTTTCACCCTTAACTCAAGTGACCAAGGCTGGAACAATTTTTTTTCTTTTCTAATTCATAAAAAAAGACATTCACTAAATTGAAACACTTCCTTTGCTCTGCACCATTCCTCACCCTATCAGACTTGTAACAATCATTTGAGATTGAGCCAGATGTCTCTTATGATGCTATTGGTCAAGTCCTCATTTAACAAAGACTTCTAGCAGCCTATCATAATGAAACACTCTCTGATGTTGTCTAGAGATACTCCATCTATAATAAGGAGATGTATTCAATTATGCAGGTTTGCGAACAATGGAAACATTGTATTCTGAGGAAGGAGAAAATCATCCAACGTATGAAATGCCTCTTCAATTTATGCACACACAAGGGAAGTCACGGAACGATCGTCAAAAATAGTGGCCCACTTACCTATACGAATTTTATTTTAACATCACATACAAGAAGGGTAGCACTAGTCATGTCATATACTACCTCAGTCAACCACTAGTTGTGGCACTAACAACACTTTTCCATTCTTGTGGACACGAGACCTCTTGATGGTTAGAACTATACAACAATGACTCGAAATTCATTGCCACATACAAGATGTTGATGGTAGGCAAGCAAGTTCTAAACTTCCACCTCTAAGATGCATTTTTTTACTACCTAAGAAAACTTTTAGTTCCTTCGAGTGAAAATGAAAACTTGATATGGAAGGCATGCTATAATCGGGTAGCAAGGCACTTTGGCGTAGAGAAGATAGTGGTAGTACTGAGAAGTATTTTTATTGGTTGAAACTTCAACATGATGTTGGAAATTATATTTGGTCCTGCATTTTCTGTGTCATTGTTAAACCAACTCTTAAGAAGCACGACTTGTACACCCCTCTACCTACTCTTAACCAACCTTGGCAATCCATTTCGATGGACTATGTTTTTTCCTTCCTTCTACCAAGCATGGTAATGACTGTGTGGTTGTGGTCCTTGAAATATTTTCTAAGATGACCACTTTGGCTACCAGCAAGAAGAGTGTCATGGCAAAAGCCACTGCCAAGCTCTTATCAAATGGATGTAAGTAGATTTTAGGATCCTGCATAACATCATATGAGATTGGGATCACATATTCCTAAGTGCATTTTGGTGAAATCTCTGGTCACCGTTGGAAACCAAGCTTACCAAATCAACCACCTTCCACCTCTAGGTTAATGGCTAGACAGAGGTCATCAACAAGATGATCCTACACATTTTGGGCATGTACAATTCGAAGCATCTATGAACATGGGATGAGAGTCTCCCTTATTTTTAACATAGCTACAACAGACCTCCCCATAGCTCATCTGGACACGATATCTTATAGGTGGGCTTCATATTTCAACCATTAGGTCCTATTGATGTTGTAATTCCCCTTACAAATACACAGGTAGAATTTACACATGTTTAATCTGAAGTCAACAAAACTACCCATTTGTTTAATCAAATTAGCACATCTACTAGAAAGTACATGATATCTTGCAAAATTCCACCACTAAGTCAAACCACATCATTGACACTTGGTGCCACATAAGCTTCAAGTGGTAGACAAGGTTTTGTTGCATTTGCAGAATTAATGCCTTGTTGGGGCTCATTGGAAGCTTCAACCACTCTGTTGTGGACCTTAAACTATCACCAAGGTTGTCGATGATAACGCTTTTGAGCTAAGGATCCCCCCTTCCCTCACCTTTACCTAGTGTTTAATGTGGACCACCTTCGACCACACTTAACAATGTAAACTTTGAAACAGGGACTAATATGATTATCCATTTCATTGAGGTAGCGAAAAAGTCAACCGATTTTGAAAAGTGGTGATGCAGAATACATATATATTTTTTTCGGGACATATTTTTGACACATTAAATTTTCTATGTATCTAGCCAATTTAAGAGAAAATATTAACCGATATATTATATAATATATATATATTTCTATATTATTATATATATATTTATATATATATATATTATATATATATAATAATAATATATATATATATATATGCGAGAGAGAGAGACGAGAGGATCAATAATTCTTAGAAATTGGATTTAAGCCCAACAAAAAAAAATATTAACAATTTTTTTCTTTTTTTTTTTAATAATATATATATATAATATTTTTTTTTAAGTGGACAACGCTGAAATTTGATTCTAAGAATCAAATTTCAGCCCCACCTAGTGGCCCGTGGAGGTGCAGCCCTAGGCAGGGAGAGCTATTTTGGTAGTTTTTCTACAACTTTTAGGTCCAAAACTTCTTGAGCCATTTGAGGCCATAAATGATGTTTTTGGGGAAACAGGCTAACCATAGATGATAGTAAAGAAATGTACTTCTTAGGTAGACCTTTCCAATGAGTTATTGTGCACACTAGTTAAAAATCTTTTGCCTAATTTACGACCCCAAGAAGTGACATTCAAACCTACCCTATTGTGGCTCACAAGCCTTTGGCACTTCATCTCCTAAGGTCAGTTTTTGGATGTTTAGGGTTTGTAATTTCTTATTTAGGGTTAAAAAAGGCTTTTGAGCCCTCATTGTATGATAGTTCAATGAATGTGCATAATAGTTGCATCTCCTTTTAGATATGAGCTACCACCATTCAAGCAATTTTTTTTTCATTCTACATGTATACAGTTTCAACATTTTCCATTTATGAACAAAAGTTCAGTTTCATTGTATCTCTGCGTTTTGGTGATAAATTTGTATATCATTTTGTTGTGTTCATGAATGTTGATTTGAAGATCATCAGATCCCTTCCCTTAGCAATTTTAGATTTACACTCTTTCTTCCAATTTCCCTCTCTTCTGCATCTGCAACACTTCTTTACAATTCTGCTCGAGATTTAAATATTTCTATAGATTTGGATACCCACTTGAGGATATATTTTTATTTATATTCTAGGATTTCCATCTTACAAACAAGGCATGTTTTCCTCAGAAGAACCCATTCGGCTCAAAATCATTACTTTAAAGCCAAAATTGCTTTAATAGAAAATGTAGGTTTTACTGACATTCAAATAATTGTTGCAAAATTATTCCTATTAAAACAAAAATGATGCATTGGAAAACACACACATTAACACACCATTTGACCCTAGAAACCCAAAATAAGAACCATACGAAAATACAATGTATATATCTCGTGACATTTATAAATCATCGACCATTTACCGTATATTAGAATACAACTCTAGTTCTGTAACCAAAAATACAAAACCATGGGATAAACCACCATGTGCTACAAAAATGCTAAAGGGAAAAAACATGTGTTGAAAACTACTAAAATTGAACTCAAAAAATTCCCCGAGTTTTTTTCATAGCTGCTACCCTTAAACAACTGCACAAGGGTGATTTCACCCTGTAACCCCTTAAAATTGTGGGGATACTTCCTCCCTAACCCTCACTAGGACCGATGCAACAAATAACATGTCCAGGTGGTCCTATAAAGAATATAACACATTTCCAACAATTTGGAACTTTCTTTTGTTATCATATTTCTCTTGACATTGACATTCTTCTAATATATAGTCCCTATTCTCTTAGATATTCCCTTATGTTCTTGTTTCTATGATGCTAATAAACTCTTCGTATTCTATCATTCCTTTTACTTCACACCTTCTTATCTTCTACTTAGATTCTCCTTGGATTCTAAGACATGTTGATGTGGTTCTTCAAGACACACATCCTCCCACTCCTCTCCACTCTCATAAGCCATGCTCTCTCCCTTTCCTTTTCATCAAGCCTCCTTAAAGTTACTAAGTGTGTGAAAGACTTATGTATCTCCCTTTTAACCTCACTTTCATCTGCATGATGTAATCCTAACTTCCTCTACTTACATGCTTCCTTTTTGTGACATACTCTTTGCTTTTTCCTATGATCTTTTCAAGTTTGGGAAACATGTGCCCAACCACCATATTGGAACTATGTTTTCCACATTAAAAACTACCTAGTGGTTCTTCTGTTAGCACTATGTATCTCTAGAAATCTACCCTTGCTGGAATTCTCCTTACCATATCTCTTTCGTTCTTTGATATAATATGATGTGAAAGGTTGCTCACCTTCAACCCATGCCCTGCAAAATTCATAGTTTAAGCTTTGATTTCATTTAAATTATTGCATTTTCGGGATCCCTATTTAGTTTGTGCAAAGATTTAAAATCCAGTGACTAACTTGTCAACAAATGAAGTTCTCAGATTCCTTCAACTCTTCTTGGATTAAGTATTCATCAGTTCCTCATCTTCTAATGGTCTCATAATCTCATTTTGGAATCAATTCTGCTTTCATCAAGGCCTCCACTTAATCTTCTCTCTCTTCCATAAGTTTCTAATCTAACCTTCTTATGAGCTCCTTGTTGTTGGCTACCTCAAGCTCCCTCATTCTATTGGATTGCCTCACTAAGATCCTCTCTATATTCTTTGGTGCCTCCTACGATCTCTCTAACTTAACTTTCCTTTTCTTTAAGATAAAAATCTAACCATTGTTTTCTCCCCCTATCATGAATTCTATCTCCTCATTTCAAAGATATTTTTGTCTTCCTCGTAATTTGGTAATCGTAATTGACTATGTCAATTTCCCCTTTGTTTCCACTTATGTTCTCTTTGGTCAAATTTGATGATTTCAACTTTTTTCATCTCTTTTGAATGATTAAATTTAATTGCATTCGATTTTCCCTTGGAGCATTTGTCCATGTTCCCTCTTTTTTTTCCATGTGGCTTCCCATTTATTTGTTAGGAAGGTTTCCGAAAGAAGAAACAAAGCCCAAAACAACATCCCATGTATGAAAACATGTAAGCTTTCAATAAGAAATGTTATAGTCAGAGAAGAGTTAATTTACTTCTCTTCCTGACAATGGAGGTGAAATGCATCGAGATTGGGGATGCTTGTCATTGGGAGTTAGCTTATATTTAGGGGAATTGATCCTCTCTAGTTGTCCCTCACCAAAGGCACCATTGTATAGGGTGTGATCCGAAGTCTTCAAAACCACTCCTTAAGAGTCAATGGTTTGTTCACTGTTTCACATACTTCCTAATGGTTAGACTTTAAAACTATATAGAAGCAAATTACATATAACTGTGTCAAAGTTCTCTCCCTCTAACAATCCGAGATATAAATCGGTGAGGATCAAAGCTCTTAATTACAAGAAGCCCAAAAGCCTTATCTGTCGCAACAAATCTTGAAATCATGGTACCGTGAGAATTGAACACATGCAAATCCTCCATACTCACATGGAGGCCATCTATGCTTATTTTAACAACAATTGAATACCATTCAAGAAGTGGGATGGCTATACAACCAGCGTATGAGATAAACACGTAGTAGGCCCTACCATTATAAATACCTGTTTGTGCAAAAAAAAATAAAGAAACAAAGAACTGCATAGCACAAGTTTGTTGCTGTCCACGACTCATTCAACACCCAACTAATAAAACAAACAATAAACCTATCAAAATGAGTTGCCCTCCTTTTTCAAGACTTTCTCTATGTTTCGCTGCACTTTACTATGATTATCGTCCTTTCACGAGATCTGTATGGCTGGACCAAAAAGAAAAAACGAAGTTGACAAAAATATACATATAATTCACGTTAGATGCTACTTAAGATAGATCTATATTAATTAATATATCCACAACGAAAAAATAAAATAAAATAAACGTAACTGGCCTAGTAAACAATACCAACGGCGTTCGATGCAAAATACCACGGTACCGGCGTACTAATTGCAATTCCAAGGGCTTCAATTGGATTCAACTCTCCACCCATTCTCGTCTTTATCTGGAGCCCAATCGGAACTCCTGCAGAAAGGTGGAATGCAAACGTAAAAACAGTTCAACGGTACTTTTGATTAAATAAACATAAACAGTTCACCAGTACTTTTGATTATTGACAAAATACAGGCTTTATCCAGTGTCAACTGCCTTCATGAAAGACTGTTCTTACCCACTCATTTTGTTTTATAAGGTTAGACATCTGCAGTGGCATTGGATTAAAGAATCATTTAAATATTTAAATTGTGGAGACCAGCGATAGGAGCTAAGGACAAGACCGTGATGATTCAGTGTCTAATATGGTTATGAATTTTGAAAGGAATTTTATAAGCTAAATTTTGTTGCACGTTCTTAACCTTCCAACAAATAAATTTATAAATTTTCTTATTTAAAATGATTATTCTTATATGATTTATAATAAAGTTTTTTTTTTTTTTAAATAATTAAAGATATATAATTTATCTTAAGAGTATAAAACTAATAATATTTTCAAATTTTTTATTTTAAAATTCATTAGAATTTTATATAAAATATAAATTGCTATTTTAATTAAATTGCTAGAAGAATATATATCTAGGTAAATTAAGATTTTAACTAAATATGACCAGTTAACCCCAAAAAAGATTTGAGCTAAAATTTCATAATTTTAACATTAAGTAACTAAATGTAGAACAAAACACAAATAAGTTAAGAATATGAAATATCTGGTAAACCTTAAGAATATGAAAGGTGTTTATGTAATTTCTTGTTCATGTGGAATATTTTATGTTGGTGAAATTCACCTTTCAATAAATTAGAAGATTCAGGAACATGTGCAGTAGGCATCAAACATATTGAAATTAGATCATGTGTAGTAGGGATCAAACATATTGAAATTAGAGCATTCAGGGACATTTGTAGTAGGCATCAAACATATTGAAATTAGAGGATTGGACATGTGTGGA